>JAVJIF010018775.1:0-87417 GCA_038442645.1 Agave tequilana | reverse complement strand
TGGAGTCGCTGTCGATGCTTCTCCTCTGTCGTCATCTCCGCTGTCAGGCGACGCGTAGAGATGGAATTTGGATTTCCAGGGGAAGCACGGCCTCACATTCGTATATCAAGGAAAACGGCGTGGCTTTAGTCGGGGTTCGCACTGTTTGTGCGATAGGCCCATAAGCATTCGCCTAGCTTGTCATCCCAGTCGCGTTGACTCTTCGAGACGAACTTTTTGAGAAGCTTGCCAATGGTCTTGTTGAAAGCTTCTGCGAGGCCATTAGCGGCAGGATAGTATGCCGTTGAAGACACACTCTGGACTCTGAACTTAGCGCAGAATCTCTGGAATGCCTGGCTGATGAACTGGGGTCCATTGTCATGGACAATTCACCGAGGTACGCCGAAACGGTAAATAACGTGATGTTTCACGAACTTGATCACGTTCGACGATTTCACCTCCTTCAAAGGAATGGCTTCGGCCCATTTGGAAAAGTATCAGTTATTGCTAGAATGAACCGATGTCCCTTTGATGATGGTGGGCTGATAGGACCAACCACATCCATCCCCCACATCTCAATGGCCATGTAGAGGTCGTAGAGTGGAGGTACCCTGGTGCTTGATGGATAAAATCTCCATGTATTTGGCAAGCGTGACATCTTTTGGCATAGGCGACGGCGTCGGCAACCATCTTGGGCCAATAGTACCCAACCTTTGGAGTCGATGTGCCAATTTTGGGCCAGGTTGATGGGCTCCGCACGTACCGTCGGGGCTTCTTTCAATACCTCCTGGGCCTCCTTTGGTGAGAGGCACCGGGTAAGATCCCGTCATGCGATCGACGATACAATGTTCGTGTATCGCATTATAGTAAAACTTAGGGCTTTCCTTCGAATGGCAGTCGCCTCTTTGGCGTCCTCAGGTAGATGCCGTACAAGACATAGTCGATGTAGGGGAATCGCCAGTCTTTAAGTTCTGGACCGGTTGACGCTTCAAGTGCTTCTCGCAGTGACGACCTCCCGTTGACTCCTGATAATCCTCGAGAGCATTTCTCGGGCAATACAGGTCGTGGCTGTAGACGAATATCTTCTCCATTGCTCCAGCTGGAGAGTTAAGGAGGCAGCCAGGGATGCGAGTGCATCTGCGTGCGCATTTTGCCTGCGCGGTACATGGTCAATGTAGAAGCTTGTAAATCCCTCGGCCATGCGGATAGTTGCATTGTAATAGGGTACCAAGTCTTCATGTCTGACCTCGTACTCCCCGCGAATTTGGCTGACGATGAGTTTAGAGTCACCGTATGCCTCGAGATTTTTAACGCCAATCTCTCAGGCGAGCTGCATCCCATTAATAGAGCATTGTACTCCGCCACATTGTTGGAACAAGGCTCTGTTAGCGAGACAGCTCGGGGATCACATAATTTTGTGGGGAGACAAGTACTACTCCTACCCCTGCCACTACGTGTCCCTTGGGGCTTGTCCTTGATGCACCGGCGAAGAAAAGTTGCCACACTTGACTTTCGAACGATGTCTGAGTCAGGTAGACTTCGGCCACTTCGTCTGGGAGATCCTCGTAGACTTTGGCTGCCCTCGGATCTGGGTGTTCAGCTAGGAAGTCTGCGACCGCTTGTCCCTTTATGGCTTTCTGCGGCAGAAAGTGCATATCATACTGGGATAGCAATATGGCCCATTTTGCCAGTCGGCCATTTAGCGATGAAGGTTTAGTCATAAGTAACCTCAGAGGGTTGACTTTTGATATGACATTTATAGTCTGGCCTACCAGATAGTGTCGCATTTTCTGAATGGCGAACTATTGCCAACTAACAACACTTCTTCGATCCGGTTGTACCGATGTCCGGCTCCGATCATTGTTCTACTCAGATAGTAGATTGCCTGTTCTCGTCCTTCTTCATCATTCTGAGCTAGTAGAGCTCCCAAAGAATGGTCCATTGCCCGGATGTACACTAGGAAAGGCTTTCCAGACACCGGGGCTGCAGGACTGGTGTTTGGGTGAGGTTTGCTTTGATTTCCTCGAACGCTTGTTGGCAAGCGTCATCCCAAATGAATGAGACACCCTTCTTCATCAGCTTAGCGAAGGGTTGGCATTTTCCGGAGAGGTTTGAGATGAACCTGCGGATGTACGCCAATCGACCCTGTAAACCCCTTAGTTCCTTGAGGTTTCTCGGGGGTTCATCTCTTGATAGCGCGGACTTTCTCTCCGATCCAAATGGATTCCTGTGGAAGTCACAACAAATCCTAGGAATTTGCCACTGGCTATCCCCAGGAAGGACTTGGCGGGGTTCATCTTCAATTGATGAGCCCGCATGATGTCGAAGACCACCTTCAGATCAGCTATGTGATCTCCTTTAATACGACTTTTCACCGCAATGTCATCGACATAACATTCCACCGTTTTGCGTATTTGCTGATGGAAAATGGCATTCATGGCCCTTTGGTAGGTTGCCCCCGCATTCTTCAGTCCAAAAGGCATGACAGTATAGCAATATACCCCTAGAGGAGTCCTGAAGGAGGTGTGCTTTTCGTCGTCAGGATACATTTTGATTTGATTGTATCCTGAGAATCCGTCCATGAAGGACATTCGTTCGAATCCACAAGTATTGTCAATCTTGATATCTGTGATCGGCAATGGGAATTCGTCCTTGGGGCAGGCCTCGTTTAGATCACGGAAGTCGATGCAGATCCGGATTTTTCCCGTTCTTTTTGGAGACGGGGACGATGTTGGCTACCCAATCGGGATGCTGTTCTTCCCTGATGAAGCCAGAATCAATAAGTTTTCTGACTTCTGATTGAATTGCCTCCATTTTTCTGGGCGGAACCGTCGCTGCTGTTGTTTGACAGGCTTTACGTCCGGATTGATGTTGAGGCGGTGCATGGCCACTTGAGGATCAAGTCCTGGCATGTCCTCATATTTCCAGGCGAAGACGTCTATATACTCTTGTACAAGAGATATTAGATCCTTCTTTTTCTCTGATGGTGACAGGCCGTCACTCGGGACTCGTCTAAGCTGACCGCAAGTTGTTTCCCCTTGCTCCTGCTTGTCATGTTCGCAGTAAGCTCCGGGTATTCAACGTCAGAGAAGACTCTCCTTCTATGGGAGCGCCTTCTTTTGGCTGACGGGGGAATCGAGGTCAGCTGCCTAACTAAGGACTGCTGGTATACACTCGACCCGCAACGGCACTCCGCAAGCATGGAGATAAGCCGTTGGCAGCAGCAAGATGAAGTGACCTGGTGGGCACTTCTTTTCTTTGTCAGATAATCCCTCAAATCCATGGAGAGGGATCAAAGAGACTAGCCTCACAGCGTCGAAGACAGGAGGCATCCATGTGCTGTGCCGAATGGACGCAGACTTCAGGGACGCGGTTTCCGCGTCGTGACTGTGGAACGCGCGTCTGGCGTCTCTGTTGAGGTGAGACGCGAGTATCGCGTTGCTGCCTGGTGCGTCCGGGCTGAGACGCGTGAGAGAGAGTGGGCTGCAGGGCGCCTCGTCTCTGGGCGCGTGCTTCTTCTTGCGTTAGACGAGACGCAGAAGCTTCGTTTTGGCGTTGGTAAGCTGGTCTTCAGGGGACTCAACTTGAGGAGTTACGCGCTTGGGCCGCCAAACGCGGATTTCACGTACTGGACGTGACGCGGGCAAGGCGCGAGACTGTACGTCGCGTCCAGCCTCAGTTGGACAACCAACGGTTCCAACTTGCGGCTGACGCGCACGTCTCCTCTGTCGACGCTCAGCGTTTCGATTGCGTCGAGGAGGTGGAGAGAAACCAACAACATCCTGATGTTGAACATCAGGGAGTTTAACCACGCGGGTCTCCTGAGAGACGTTGACGCGGGTTTTCTGTGCGCCGGAGTTGGTCGCAGCAGCAACTGTGCTTGGGATCACGCGGGCCTTCTGAGAGGCGTTGACGCGTGAACTTTGCTGGGCACAGTGGGCAGCAGCAGCGGCGCCCAAGAGAGCTTCAGGTCGGGCTTCGGGGCCATTCCCCGCCGAGACCCTGCGACAGACGCGGGTCTTTGGGCCCTTGGAGCCAGAAGAGAGAAACTCTTCATATTTCGCCTGGTCGAACTCGACAACGAGCGATTCGACCATCTTCCCCTTACGGAGGACGTCATCCTGCGTCACGATCTGTTCGTCAGTGACGAAAGTAGTCCCCAGCGGAGTCGCCATCTCTTGTATGACACGGGAGACGCAGAATTTGCGGTAAAAGTTTTTCTTGAATCAGATGAAAAGGATTACAACAAAAACTGTTCCTTCCGGTTACAAGGGAGGGAGAATATTGAATCTTGAATTCCCCCTTTGTTTAATGCTGGGTTCTTCGTGTGGCGGTGGAGTGTGAATCTTGTTCTCCGTTGACCAGATGACCGTCCTTCTGGGATCTCCTCTTTGGCCGGTAGAAAGAGTAACTCAGCTCTGTCTACCAAAACTCTCGAAGAGAAGGTAGGCGAAAGCTAGCTCGTACGCAGCGAACTTGCTGAAGAGTTGACCTGCTTCTTTTCTCTCTGTGTCGCCCTCTTGTTGCCGATTGCCAGAAGTTTGACCTTGATGCTGATCGCCCTCCTCCCAAAAAGTTCTCCCTCTCTTCATAGTGACGGGCTATTTATAGAGGTTTAGGGGTGATCGTGCCCCCTAAAAGTGTTTCACGATGAGGGCCAACTTTCCCGCTACATGGGCGGTGAGCGGCGCCATAATCGGGGTGGTTGTAACCGAGACGCGGGTCTGGACCCTAGCGCCTTGAGGTTGAGACGCGGGTTTGGACCATAGCGCCTTGAGGTTGAGACGCGGGTTTGGACCCTACGCGTCTTGGTTCTGAGACGCGGGTTCGGACTCTCGCGTCTTGAGGCTGAGATGCGGGTGTCGGGCCCGCGTGCCTTAATGCTGAGACGCGGGTTTGGACTTTCGCGCGTCTTGATTGTCACATTTAGCCTTGCGTCTGGGTCTTGAATCTCTGCGTTTTGGTGGCTTGTCTTGGTGATTTTTTAGACAGCCTACACCCACCAATCCTTGTTGTTGGTTGTCAGATTCACTTCTGACACCACAGCTGAAAGGCTTGGAGATTCATGGTTGGTCATGTTCGCCTGTGGTTGGCTCTTCTTGTTCTTCTTAAGATGACTGCGACATTCATTTGCTTTGTGACCTTCTTTGTTGCAGATGTAACAGGTCCCTTTGAAGCGCATATTTCTGTCGTCTTGAGCCTTGCCTTTGTACCCCTGGGAAGGCTTCTTCCTCTTCAAGCTTTTGGAAGAAGACGCTTTCCCCTTTAAGTCCTCGATCGCATTTGTTTTTGCTTCGTAGGAGTTCTTGCTGCTCCTTTTCTCGGACTTGCGATTGTCCTCCTCTATACGAAGCCTCACAATGAGATCCTCCAACTTTAGCTCCTTTCTCTTGTGCTTCAGGTAATTCTTGAAGTCTCTCCACGCAGGTGGGAGTTTCTCCACGATTGTTGCAACCTGAAAAGTTTCAGGAAGAATCATACCTTCGGCTTCTATCTCGTGCAAGATAAGTTGGAACTCTTGCACCTGACTGATAACAGTCTTACTATCCACCATTTTGTACTCCAGAAATCGTCCTACGACGAACTTCTTGGTACCAGCATCCTCAGTCTTGTATTTCTTGTCAAGACTGGCCCATAACTTCTTTGCCGTAGTGATAGGACTGTAGACATTGTAAAGAGAGTCATCCAGTCCATTTAAAACATAATTTCGGCAAAGGAAGTCACCTTGTGTCCAAGCATCGACTGCAAGGACTGAGTCCCGATCAGTTCCGGGTTCTGGTGGATCCTCCTGCAGGAATTTGGCCAGATGAAGAGTGGTCAAGTAGAAGAGCATCTTCTGTTGCCACCTCTTGAATTCTGTGCTATCAAATTTTCCTGGCTTCTCCGGCTTCGGGTTAGGAAGTGGAGTAGGCATCAAACTTTGGAGCTGCATGTTTGTTGCCTTGCTAGTGCTATCTTGATTTATCTCAGACATTTTCTGCAAGTTCAAGCAGAACAGAAGTAAGAAACAATAATTGTCTTAAGATTGTTGGAAATTCTGCTTAACAAGAATCAATCTGACAACTAATCAAGATCGCTGATATATCAACAATCTAATTGGCCAGGTCGGCAAATATCAGGTGGGAGGTTTTCCGTTCAATAGAACGTTCCTTAATTTAAGAACCACCTTTCAATTTCCTTCCTTGGTTAAACACCAATTAGACTGAATATAAATCAGTCTCGATATACTGTAAAGTATATCCCCTGTATAAGGACTTAATCCACTTATACAGTATTTGGAGTGAGGTACGCTTAGAGCGAATCTCCTTAAGACAATTACGTCCCCCGCACCGGTGCTAACGGGATAATGGACGCTGGTCTCCCAAGATACAACACTCCTTCGCGGTATTTGGATAGCACTACCAAATCACTGTACGGTCGAACCTTAGTCAACCAGTACCTTCACAGGATCTTTGAAGCAGCGGTACAAGGACAAATTTCAAACGAATATTTGCCTTTACTCTCTGGAGGAGCACCTACTGTTGAGGACGAAGGAAGGTAGAAGAATATCTTTCTTCAGAAGTACTAGATTCAGACAACAATTCTTATAAAAGAATCTGTTGAATTTTCTGATTCCTCTTTCAGAACAATTTTGCAGAATCTCCTTTGGAAGTTGCTTCGGATTCTCACTTCTCGCTGGAAGCTGCTTTCTTACTTCACGCTAGAAGCACAGTTCAGAACGCCGAAAATCACTTCGCGCAGATCAGAACTTAGATAATAGAGAGAGTTGAAATTTGGTGTGTCTGAGACGGTTCGGACAGAAGGCAACTGTTGGCGGGTGGGCTGGAGCGGATTGGGTAGCGGAGTAACCCATACCCGCGACACCCGGTTCAAAAAGAACCAGGCCAGATAGGGAACCCAAACCCAAACCCAAACCCGGACCCGGCCGCCGCCAGCGGCGGCGCGCGCGCGCGCGCATGTGCGAGCATAATTCCCTCCTTTTCGCGCGCGAAAACTCCAAGTACCCAAAGGGCACGCCCTTTGTTCTCAATTTTCTCTATATATACACCACAAACTTTCATCCCATGGCCAATGTGGGACTAAATGCTTTAAGCTACCTTTAGTCCCGTTTTTGGCTTTGAATTAGGTAACTTTGGACTTGAATATCTCATTCATTCGAAGTCGGAATTGAACATGTGAATATACCACGTTCATCCCCAATGGAAGGAGAACACACTCCAACCATCATCCAGTTGATTTGATCAACGGATCTCGCCATAATTCAGCTCGAAGATTCATACTTTTATTCTTCTTCATTCCAACATCCAACACTCCACAAATTCTATTCACATAACACATAGAATTTCATGCTTCCTCTGAACCTAGCACTACTCTTCATATACCTCATTTATTATCCAACGGCTAGTTTAGTATTCTTTGACTGAAATAATCGAGATATTTTCTCAACGTAGAAATAATAATTTTCTTCAAGATACTATTGCTCTCATGGGAAAAATTTTAATAAATACTTTAAAAAAAATTTCTTATATTTTTATTTTGCTGCTATTATGGTTCCTATGATTAAACTTCATGGATGTAATTTTTACTTGAAATTTTTTGTGAAAGAATGAAATATGAAGATAGTTCTGCTCTAATATGAGCAGATATTGATGCTTTTATAAATAAGTTGTATGATTATTATGAAATAACCAATGAGAATAAACGATTTTCTTCTTCATCTCATATTTCTTCATCATTTAAGAGTAGAAGTTTATTATTTTCCGATCTTTTATCAGCATCTAAAAGATCTAGAACATCTGACACTTTAAATGAGCTTCATTATTATATCCAACGTGCCGCAACTCCTGAGATCGATCCAAACTCAGAATTTGATAATTTTGATATTTTAGCATGGTGTAAATCACAGGTATCAACTTATCTTTTGCTTTTCATCATGGCACGTGATTTACTAACTCCTTCGGCATCTACAATAACATCAGAATCTACTTTTAGTACAAGTGGTCAACTGCCGACTGATACAAGGAACCGTCTATCGTCGGATGCAATCGAGGAGCATATGTGGGAAGGATTGGCTGGATGCGAAAAAAGTTAAAATAAACCAATTAACGATCTCATTGAAGACTCCCCAGAAGAAAAATGAAGACTTTGTAATTTTTTTATTTATGAATGATAAAATGTTTGAAGACTTGTAATTTTTTTATTTATAAATGATAAATTTTAGGATTTTATAATTTATACTTAAATTGCATTTGTATCCATTTTATCTATTTTTGATCATTAATAAAAAAAATTACATTTTCATTTTCTTTATCAATTTATTAACTTAGTAGTTTTTTTGTTTTTTATAGAATTTTTTTTTAAAAATTAGGGTTTTTTTTTGAATTTTTTAGAATTTTATTTTTTTAAATAAAAGGTCGTCCGGCTCAGGTCCGGGTCATTCGGGTTGTAGGTCGGACCCGAGTTCCATAAACAGAACCAGGGCCCTGGCCCGCCGTGCTCTGGTCGGGCCGTGTCGGACTGTGCCGGGCCGGCACCTTCTGGCCGATCTGGGCAGGCTCGGCCCACCGTGCTCGGGTCGGGTCGTGCCGGGCCGGCGCCTTTTGGCAGGGCGGGGCGGGCTCGGCCTGCTTGGGTTCGGCCGTGCCGGGCCGGTTGACATACCTACTTCTAATAAGGACAAGATTCCCAAAAAATCTAACTTTTGTAAATTCATCTACTTGTGAATAACGCAGGTTTTATTGTGAATATTGTGTTTAGTTTCTTGTATTGAGGCTTAGCGTGTAAATGTGAGATATTTCCCTTGCGTATATGCATTTTCGACTCTCATCGCGTCTACGCTTCAGTGTATTTGAGAAATCTTCATCGAGGTGGAGAATATTATGAGGAGAAGATGAAAAATGGAGTTTTCAAACTCAGTTGGATAGAGTAGAGAAGTTTGGAGTTCGACGTACACGAGGTACCCAGTGGGAAGAAGAAAAAAAAGAGCAGTTGCAGGTTGCTGTCGACAGACCTCGTCATGGCTATCGACAACAGATACACGGAAACGCCAACCGAGTAGAATTTTGTACATGTGTCGACAGAAGACATTCAGCTATCGATAGGCCCTTGAAGCGGTCGACAATCGTGCTCTGGCTGTTGACAAGCATGTCAAAAGAGAGTTGGCTTGGCTCAGTCTGTCGACATGCTTCTTATAGCTGTCGACAGGCGTGTGTTCTAGGCGATTTCAAGTTAGATTCTGAGATCGTTTCTGATCTGAATTCAAAGTTTTTGGATTTTTTTTTTCTTCTTGGGATCTTTACATGTATATTAAAGGATGTTTATCCTTATTTGTAATTTTTTAAAAGAGTGAATTGTATTGAAAATTTTATGGTTAATTTGTTTATGAGATTTCTATGACCGAGTATGTAATTTCTGTAAGTGGATCTTCAGATCATCTTTGTAACCTTTGTAACTCTATTGGTTGAATAATTCTCCCTTCTACTCTCAGGACGTAAGCAAGTTATCAAACCTTATTAAATCATTTGTTTCATGCTTTCTCCTTTTGTGTTTGGTCCATACCATATTGGTTTGTGATTGACGTGTTGGAATGCTGATCTCGGGTGATTGGCGTGCAGCTGCTGTTGAGCATTTGAGCGTCACTTCAAGGAGGCGCGCCACCAGCACGGGATAGGAGTTTTGGCGAAAAGGTCTTATTAAGGGCAAAGAAGATGACCGTCCATTGCTTCCAGCAAAGACGAGAGGATTCAAATTCTAAAAAGATTTGTACAACTGATGAAATTTTTATGCACAATTAAGATGTTATGTTCTTTGAATATAGAACATGACTGTCCACTGCTGCTTGTGAAGACGAGGATTCAAATTCTAGAGAGATTTGTACAATTGATACAATTTTTATGCACAAATAAGATACATGTTTCCTTCGTTTTTTTTTTTTCTCAACAAGAATTAATGAATGTTTTGGTTACAAAAATTATTCTATAGGTATGTGAAATCCTTGTTTTGGTACAGAGAGTTCACACCATTGTCATCAAATGAGCCAAAATTTGAGCTCTGATACAAGTTCAACAGTTAGCAATAAGAGATCCATACATTTATAAACAGAAATCCAAACAATATAAACAAAGATATGGAAAAAAGATAGCATTTTTATTGTTTTATAATCAAAACAAGCAGCAAAAACATATGTAAACACAAGGGGGGGCAACTCAAAAAACTCGCCATTCCTCTCTGCACTACCCCCTCCAAAATTAGAAGAACTGATACATGAAAAAAATGTTCTTCAGTGAATTGAAATCAGTCGCTCGATGAACAGATCAAATATCTCGTCTCGATCCAACATGCTAACCCTCACATACTTGGCCTGCACTCCGAAATGCCTACCACTTCGAGTTATTATCTTGTAACTCTTCAGGAAGCTCTCGCAATCTTCAACCCCTTCCTTCTCGCATTTTAACCAGGCGAAAGCTGCAACAAAGACGGGAAAATAGAAATTTAGATCGCTATTTTGAAAATTAAGCTCAGAAAATTAAGTTCATAAATTTATCGCTATTAATTGATAAAAGGTTGCTTATTATGCAAGATGAGAAATGCAAATATATACCAGGATACGCAGTAGTCTGTTCGCCAGTGAAGTTGCAGGCATCAGACGTGTATTCAGGCAAACTAAACATTCCCGTTGTCTTGGCGACCTCCCTCAGCCTCTCCCATCGCCTTGCCAGGATTCTCTTTCCGTAGTCGAAAAGCCTAGCCGAGGGATCAGGGATCAGGAGCTCATAGCCATCAGAGATCACTTTCATGATCTTTGCAGCTCGAACCTGGGAGTCCTTCGACACCCCAATGGTGTTCAACTCAATGAATTTGGTCATTTTCCTCGCTACATCCCGGTCCTTCACAAGTGCCCATCTGCTCATTGAAGCATGAATAAGTGCATATGTTTTGATAAATCTGTGCAGGCTTAGTTTCATAAATCTACCATGAATTTTCATAAAAACCTCCGAAATTTTTGAACAACTACTATGGAAAGGCATAGTTCACAGTAATTTATTGTAGTTTTATGAAATTAAGCCAATATGTGCAACATCGTAAAGAGAAAGGCGGCGGCCTACCCCAGCCGAGTCCCAGCATGCCCGGTGCTCTTGGAGACGGTGAAGAGCATAATGTCATGATCCGCTGGCCCAGTAATAGCTGTGTACTGCGGCCAGTAGTAGGCGAGGTCATGGACTGTCTTCCCAGTCTGAGAGTTCAGTACGGCGTGCTTGATGAAGCCATCAGGGTTGCTCGGAGAACAAATGATCTCAATGTATGAATCACCGTTGAAAGAATTGGCGTCCCCGGCCCACTGGAAAAGCCCTGACCGGAGGTAGTCGGTCACCACTGGATACGACTGCAAGCATGAGGTAAGGTTTAAGTCTTAATTAAGGGATTACAGTTATGCTAATCAACTCATTAGGGGACACATGGACCAATAAGTGCAGATCACATGTCTTGAGTTACTCTACAAAATGCTTAAGAGACTATCATTATGTAATGGTCTGACTTCAAGATCAAGAACAATGAAGGCAGACATAGGGAGAAAACACCAGATTCTGTACTTCTAAAGGAGACCAAGTAGCAACAGAACTCAAGATTTAGACATTAAACAACTCTAGAAACAAGTACTATTCCAAGTTATTTGCAAGACAAAAGAGAAGGCTTGCATATTGAGCCATAATACTTGTTCACTATATCAAAGCTTAATTTGGAGAAGTATTGCATGCAATCATGTGTAGTGTCTAGTTGAAACATGTATAGTCAAAGAATTGCATGGTCATGTTACCTTGCAAAAATTTTGATAGTTTAAGAGGTCATGTCGGTTTAAGGTCAAAGTTGAACAAGATTAGATACCTTAATTAACAACTTAATCATGGAGCACTTGCCATCACATGCAAAAAGAGGCTACATATTGGAGAAAAGCAGACAAAGGGCAAAGATAATCTTTAAAATACTAATGATCTGACAATGACCTGCCCAAAACCATCTTTGAAACCCAATAATTAAGACATAACCCAACTTTGTGTACTAACATAAAGTAGACTAAATAGCATATAGAAAATGCAAACCTCTTCAATTATTATTATAGTTAATTAGAAAACCACTCCTTTATGGTAGTTCAAGATAGAAAGTAAGATTGTGTTTGGCATGCGAAATGCAACATTTCCATCTTGCGTCACATTCCCGATAAGGAACTAACCACTGTAAATGGCTATAAACTCTTTTTAAAGGGTTTCATTGCTAATTACTCATGTCCAAAGATTACGAGTCCTTATTGGCATCACACTCCCAATGAGGAACTAACCTCCACTGTTAGGTCCGTGAAATGCAACATTCCCATGTGGCATCACATTCCCAAACAAGGAACTAACCTCCACTATTTGGCATGCGAAACACAACATTTCCATTTGGCCGTCACATTCCCAATAAGGAACTAACTCCCCAGTTGATGACTATAAAGATTTTAAAGGGTGTCATTGCTAATTAACCATGTCCAGAGATTGCAAGTGATATTTATATGCATTTGTCCCTACTAGATTCTTAGGCACGTGCAAACGCTCATGAAAATTTTCTACTATTTTGTGGCATGCTATCCAGTAAAATTTGAGCTTTTCATATTTTCTTGCGGTTTGTTTTAAACTAGAGAGTAAGAGAGCTTTACGGATGTGAGATTGCACAATGTCTAGCATGCATCACATTACAAAGTATAGGCAAACTATGGTTCAAGTTAAAGAGAATTTATACCGAATAATACGGAATTGCAGAGACAACACTTATGGGCTCCTTTGCGTCAGAAGGGGAGAGGGCGTAAAGGGCGGCCTGAAACAACTGCGTTGATCCCGTGCCAACAATGATATGTCGTTCCTCAGTGACTGCATTGCCAACCAACTTGTGAAGACGGCGGATTTCATGAGCAAACTCTGGTTCAAGGAACCAGCAGATGTTCGAGACATCCGAGAAGTAGCTCATCGTCTGCCATCCTGGGATCACGATCGTCCCCTGCTCGCCCATTGTCTGCCAGAACGACTCGTACATAGTCGGATCACCACTGCAAATATAGGCATTGGATTGAATCAGGGAGTTTAGGATTTGGTATATTTGCAGGTTTGGTTGCTCTTCAAGTTAAAACAACAGTTGATTCATATTAATTTCTTCAATGTTGTTATAAGTGGAATATATTAAATAATAATAATCATCATCATCGCCATCATCATCATCTTAAAAAAAAGGCAAAAATTAGTTGGAAAAGAGTTCAGGAATTTTTTTTTTTCTTTAGAAAATCTAAGCACTTCACAACAAATAGCATCTGTAAATGAAGCTTGAGTCCTATAATATAAAGATTAACTGAGCATAAATTAACTAGGATAATTCTCAGTATATATACACATTCAAAAAATTAAAAGAAAAAAATTCTTAAAAATTGGAATTTTACTAAGTAATGTGCTACAAGCTACTATCATAAACAGGCATAAAAATTGTGGGGAAAAAAAGAACCACCTTTAACTGATAGTCTTTGAGTACTACAAAGATATTGATTAATTTGCAATTATGAATTTTTGCCTCAAAAAAGTTCTTAAATGCCAAAAAAGAATTAAAAAAATTAAAATAATAGCCAGATGGTGGGGCCCAGCCCATAACTGACTTCAACTGTCCTGAAAGATCTCAGCGATGAGAATTCAAGATATACTCATAATTCCACTTCCAAAAGTTCTCTCTTTTGAAAATTAAAAATTAAAATTTTTATATATGCAAAAAATCTCCAATTTAAAAACAACACCACATATCCACTAACACTATCAAAAACCCCGGAATCCAAACAAAAATCACAACTTTACCCCTCCTCCCCCTTCCTCGGACTCGCTGGCCTATCCTTACCGCCGGTGACCGCAACCCAAAAAAAATTAAAAAAATTAAAACAAAAGGAAAAAACAAAACAGAGAGAATGAAGCTGCTCACTGATCGAGATTGACGACAAAGTTCTTGGAAAGAGGTCTCGAGCTGACGATATCCTGCCCCGCGAGCACCTGCTGCTTCCCCTTAACCTGTTCCGCCACCGCCACCATCTTCGCCTCTTCTTCTTCTTCTTCCTCTGCCTTCAAAAGGCTGCGATTTTTTTTCTCAAAGCTGCCATCTTTTTCGACGACCCAGGTCTCTTTATAGAGAGAGGAGGTTACCAAGTAGAGGGCCACGGATCCCGCGATCGCAAGCCACCACAGCTGGCGACTGCGGTCAAGTTTCGCCGCCGAGATCTTTGCCATGGCGGTTGAGACTGGGAAGTTGCCCAAAATCGGAAGTGGGTTTCTGGGTTTGATGTGGGTTTCCTTTTCTAGCTCGGTTTGCGATCTCCGTTTCATTTTGTAGAGAGAGATTCGACGAATAACTGATTGGAGAGTGATTGGTCTTAATAATGGCGAAATATGTGGAGAAACTCTTGAGATTGGAGAGAGAGAGAGAGAGAGAGAGAGAGAGATCTTTAGTTTTTTTTGTAAAGATTTGATGAGAGAGAGAGAGAGAGAGAGAGCGGACGTTTCGAAGAGGAGAGAGGGCGGGGTACCGTACAATGACGCGATGTATAAAAGGAGGAGCTTTTTGTGTTGTTGGCTCTGTGTTTCTTTTTTTATTTAATGGAGAACTCAAAAAAAAAAAAAAAGTTTTTAAGAGAGGGGTATACAAGGTAAATGTATCGAAAAATCAGACTCTTTTTTTTATAAATTAATGTGTCTTTTTATTAAATTAATGATAAACTCGTTCAACTTCTCAAACATTCTATTATATCGCGAGAAGAGTATTATGCTTAATGTTGCGTTTGCAGTCTTAGAATTCTCTTGCTAAAAAAAATTTCGAGTTTTTCTCGACATGAGTCAGTAATCTTAGGTCGAGAAAGAAAATGTTTTTAGATACTTTTGAGTTAGACAAAAGTAATGAAAAATATTTGTTTTTTTGGGTATTCCAGTGGACATACTTAGATATACGAGTTACGATAATATGTATCTATTTAAAAATGTGTATTAGGTATCATGATCGGGGCTGTTTGGATTCAAGGAAGTGGGCGAAAGTGAGGAAGTAGGCAAATATCATTTCCCACTTTCGTTATCCATCAAAACACCAAAAAAAAAAAATAAGAATTTTTTTTTTCCTTTTCTCTTTTTCTTTTCACACGATCATTTTCGCACTTCCAGATTGGTACACTTAATTTTTTATCATGTAAATCTCATTTGTAATAAATTATAACTCAATAGCAGTTAATTTTGTGATCATCTAAATCTCACTTGCATTTTAATTACACTCCAATTTTTATTTTTCATACCTATTTTTTATTTTAATATTATTTTACGGTCAACTTTGTGGTCAACTATTCCACTTCCACTTTCAAATTACTAACCTAACACTGAAAAATACAATATACTTTTTCACTTCTACTTTTCAGCTCCCAACCAAATACTAAAAAAAATACACATGAATTCTCATTTTCAAAAAGAGGAAAAAAAAACATTTTCCCACTTTCTTACTTTCTCCAACTTCCTTGAATCCAAACAGCCGCAAACTCAATCTGGATTACCTAACTTTAAGTGTAATTTGTGAAAGTTAACCCCCCTTGAGTTATATATATATCAGCTTACATTTTTAAAAGGGTGGTTGAGTTAAATCCTAATTATAAAGCTTGAGTCAGAATAGCATTTGCTCAAAACGAAAACACATATACAAATTAGTGTAATCGGTTGTGAACAATCAAAAGCTCCCACTTAGAAACACATACAAGTTAATGCTCAACCCATTTAGCTATACGAAGCTAATTCAAGGCAAGACTAAATGGATTGGCTCAGTATTTTATTTGGTCAAAGCCGACCCATTTACACCTGCACCGACCCACTCGCCCACCCGCCTACCCATTCACCCAAGAATTGAAAAAAAAATAAAGTGAAGTATTTCCATCCAAATACTATATAATAAATTTATTTTATTTTTTTTAGAAAAAGTTAGTGTTTAATTATAATCTATACGCATACTCTGTTCTTATATGTCGCACTCATGAAATTTGAACTGATGTTTATTAAAGAACAAACCTAACGATTTACTGTGTAGCAACATGGGAGGACGTAATAAACTTACTTTATCTTTTTTTTTTTATTTTTTTCCTTTAAAATTATTATCTATATTTTAGAAGCACTAGAGGCGAATCCCCCTTTATCACTTCTATTCGTCTTTTTTACATTATTTTATAAGAGCTTATTTGGTGGCAGAAGTTACGAGCCATGGAATTATTTTAATTAAAGGAGAATGTGGGGGAGAGGAAATAGAGTTGGAAATATCATTAAAATTGAAAGACTAAAAAAAATAATATTTATGTGAGCATCAAAGAGATTCCCGTGTCACGTCGATTGGACGGCTAAGATTTGGCCCACAAGGCAATCGCAGACGAAAAAGGAGGGGTTTGGGTGGAGGCCCCAGGCACGCGGGTACGGCGTGAGAGGGAGGTCCACAAGTAACAAGTCAAATGGGCTTGGGTTCGAACCAGCATTAGGGTTGGGCCTAGATCTTTGGCGGGGGCCCACGAAGATGGTCCCCCCACGTCAGGCATGTGCTGATGTGTTTGGCTCTGTTCTCGGATTTTGTGGACCACCCAGAATGCAAAACCATCGGTGTGACCGGAACGGGAGGTTTGCAGCAGAGTCAAAACAAATAGACGGATGAAAACATTAAAGAGAGAGAGAGAGTTTCTGTTACATCTATTTGCAGCGCGCAAGGAGAAAAACTGATCACATAAAACTCACTATTCGAGGGGTTGCCTCACAGAAATTTTTATATCGGCGCCCTCTAAAAAGGGGAGTTACTTGTGTCCACTAATTAGTGGATCTATTATCTTGCGCCGATGTGACTCCCCGACTAGTCAGTGGACTGCGTCCTGTATGGTCCACCAAATCCGAGCTCGTATTTGAGCAACCCAAATCACCACAGGTGGCCTGAGCTAAAAAGGTACTTATTGGACCATCGTGTCATATAATAAATAAGATCATGACAATGAATAGACTCGCGATTTTTTCATTAATTACGGAATGAAATTTTACTTTTTCTCCCTCTCTCTCAGAGAGAGAGAGAGAGAGAGAGAGAGAGAGAGAGAGTTGAGTGCTTCTGAGTTCATGCTTGCTTCACTAGTTAAGGAGGAGCAAAGGAATCAACAACATTGGGTTTTGTCTCCCACTACACTGTTCGTTCCTCTCTCTCTCTCCATTCAGGTTCCAGAGAATCTCATTTTTTGAGAATCAATCACGGAGCTGTTTGTTTCGCCGTAAAAAAAACGTAAAACTTTATAATTTGTAAATAACTTATAACCCAATTACAATTATAGCGTTTGTTTTGACCGTAATTTGTAAAAGATTTACGCAACTCAACTACCACTCACTTGCAACCTAATTAGCACTCACTTACATCCCAGTTACAGTTAATTTTGTGCTCATGCAAATTTGTATTATTTTTTATGTTAATATTATTTTTTTATATTTAATATTTTTAATATTTATTTGTAATATTAAAACTTTTTAATCACCAAATAGTTAATTTTGTGGTCAACTTTTTCAGTTACGACAAACACATTACGACAACCAAACACTGTAAAATACAATACAATACACTTTCCCACTTACAACTTTATATTACCAACCAAACACCGTAAAACTTACATGCATGTAACTCATTTACAACTGTAAAAGACTTTACCAATTACGACTTACGAATTACGGCCAATTACAACAACACATAACGACATAACATGTGAGGCTGAGAGTTCCTGCGTGTATATTTAATGCGTTTCATACTAAAACATACACATACAGTCATGTGTACGTATCTTAACATATTATACCAAGATGAGATTGAATTGAATACAAGTATAACCCTCGGTTTCACGACTAGTGATCAGTGGACCCTGCTATGCTAACAGGAAGAAAATAAGGCAGATTAGCACAGATGACGATAAAAGCTTGAAGTCTACGAACCACTAATCGAACTAGCATATTGTTCAAAGGACATAAAGGGTTGAATAATAGGTGTTGTGAGGGTATACGCTGTGTCTTTTATCCTTATCCTTTGCTTGTCTTGTGAGAGAGAAATCAGTGTCAGTTCATTAGAAGTTCAGAAGCAAAAGTCACTCTAGTGCCTGTTCTAGTGACTGTGAGATGAGTCAATATGTATCTCTGGCCAAATACTTGAGCCTGAAATAAAAGTTCCAAGGACCATCCTGCTCGCTGACTCATGTGCCAAGCCTGCTGAGAACCATAAAGATTCAGCATGCTCAGAGATTCAGTAAGTCATGGCTCAACACTCTGTTTAAGTGATGATCAGAGCACTGGCTGAGAAAGAGAGTGCTCACTGTCTCTTCTGGCCAAGTCTTCTGAGGACCAACCCCATGAGCGATGAGCATGGATTTGAAGTACGAATAGAATTGAATCAAGCTTAAAACTCAGATCATAATCATCGTCATCCATCATCATTAACTAAGCATTTTTGAGTAAGATGATATCCATGAAGCAAGATAACATGAAACAATCGACAAAATTTAATGACCAGCTAACAACCTAAAGTCAAACGTATTATAAACAACAAGTGTCATTATAGTACAGTGGTAAAACCTCTTAACAGTAGACAAGAGTTCTAGGGTTCAAATCTCGACTGCATCAAGCTACGGGCTATTAAAAAAAAAAAGGAAGAAACCTATTATAACTAAGTTAATCCCAACTCTATGACCAAGGAAATAACGAACAAGAAGGAATTTGTGGTAATCCTTTAAAAAAAAATAATAATAATAATACTTGGCATCATCCAAAGTCTCCCATAATTCAAATTCTCCTAGACACGAGATAATGTCCAGAGGAAAGAGAAAAGGATATAGATTTTCCTACAGAAAAGTATCTGCAACTCTGAGAAACACAGAAAGCCAAACAGAACGTGTTTTCTGATGGTTTAAAACTCATACAACTCCCCACCACAAATAAAAGATAAAAAGGAACCAACACAACATGAGCATCAAGGGAAGCTCATACTGGATCCAATCCGCATGCTACAGGCTTTTGTTCAGTGGGGGCAAAGAGCATGAGCACAACCGAGCAGGACAAGCCCGAATGTGGACGTGACGAGGACACAAGCGTGATCACAACAATCGTAGTGATCATGAGGGCAGATTTCAAACGATTCTGAAAAGCACAAAATGAAGTAGGAAGCCTCAAAGGATTTTGATTAGTCGCGATCAAAGAAGTTACTTGTCAGTCTATGATTGGGGAACGACACTTAATTCCAATCAAATATCCTTTGTGCCCCATGGATCTACAAGGATAATGAGACAACATACCCGACTCAGTGGTGATGAAAGAGGATAGCCTTCCAATCTGCTCACTGTTGAATCTGTGATTGCAACATGTGGAACCATAATGAACCTTCCCTTTCCCCCAGAATCGCAATGCAAAAGTTGAGAATCCAACATCTGAAACTTTCTTGCCAACCACCACACTGCACCGCACAGGGGATACAAAAGCATCAGAGACCTGGGAGAAATAGTAATGAACACCTGGAATCTAAAAAGATCCACCTACGATACTTAAAACAATCAATCATTTGAGCAAATCAGAGAAGCAAAGTTTGACCAAAACAAGAATTCAAGACTACAGATGTAATGATTCTGAAGTAATCACATTATGATCAATGTCAGCATGAGAACAATATGGAGAGGGTATGAATATGAACTGGAAAGTTGAAACACCAGCAAACATGAGAAACAATGACATGCCACCAGATTAGAAACCATACAAATATGTCTGTGTCAATACAACAGCCAGAAATTATGTAAATCCCACCCTGGGATTTTTTTCCCCCTTCAATCAGAGCAACAAAGTAAACTCCATTCTAATATTAAGTGATAAGGCTTCTTAAAATTTACATGGCCAAATACACAAAAACGTGTGGACACACAGAAACACAAACAAAGGAGCTAGATGTAGAATTCTGGAAATCATGGAAAAAAGAAAAGGAAATCATATATGAAGATATAATATTTCATTTTTCACTTTTCTGGATAAGTACCCTTTTTTTCTATCATGATCCTTTCCTTCTACTCCTGCCTCCATCATATATAATTCTTTCTTTTCTTTTCTTTTCCTTTCTTTTTTTCATAATTTTGCATATCCTCCTTTTTTGCTATACATTTTGTCATCCCCACTAAATCTTACCACCCCCCCCCCCCCCCCCCCCACCCCCACAAACCAAAAAAAAAAAAAAACCTTCCTCCTCTTGGAATGAAGAATTTCAAAGGTAGCACATTTATCTGTTCACTGTCTGTATAAAATGACAAAAATGAATGAAGATCTCAACCAAAGTCGGGTAAGTAAGCTCCTTCCTAGACCCCATTGATCTATGATTTGCCAGAAATTAAGCATACTGGAAATTAAGTCAAAAACTTGAAGCAAAGTTTAATTTTATAAGAAAAATCAATAAAAACTTGCCAATTTTAAATATTTTGTCAGCTCCATATATCCTCACCTGAGACCATGGATAGTAGAAAGAGGTTAGCAGAATACTGAAGTCAACCTGCATATCAGCTAAAGCATACTCCTGACAATTGACAGATTATATAAACACCCAATTTATCATTCCTGGTATCATGTATCATAAATAATATCAAGTAAAGGGAGGCAAAACAGGATAGGGAATAACCTAAAATCTTTGAAAGAAATTACATGTATAAAAGAAAATACAGACCCAAGTTGGGTGATGAGCAGTAATAATTAATTTTTCATTTGCTTCCTCGGAAAAAGAAGGGGGGCACAATATTTTGTATTAAAGATTGAACTTAAAACATACAAAAAAACTGCAATTTTGCTTCTTGTGATAATTGCAACAATGAGGATAAGAAACTTCTCTCCGACCACCAAAAAGAAAAAATGTCGCTCTGCATGGAGGATTAGATAATAACTTGAGAAGCAACATCAATCTAATACACCGCAACACCAATGAACAAGGATCTGATCTGCAAGTGCTTTGGTGGATGATTTTGCTGCATGGAAAGAAAATTACTGGATAATGTATCTGCTTGGTTAAGGAAAAGAAAACAATAATATAAGATTAATAGATGAAAGAAGAATACTTGAGAGGCAGTAAACCTCAAAATGGATGTGAAATATGTATCAGTATTATATCCAGATATTTCTGCAGTTGACTTGCAAAGTTATAAGCCTAAGAAGCATTTTACCCAACAGGAACTCAAGGTCTAAATACAATATAACAGACATTTGACAATCATTCTATAATTTCTATTACAAATTCTGCAGCCAGGCTTGAAACTAGGGCTTCACCCAACCGACCCCCAAACTTTTACTCACCTGAGCTAGGCCTCAGGGACGTCCTAGAACAGGGATGCACAAACACCAACCAAAAGCTATATTTTAAACTGAATATACTAGTCTCAGAAATTAATCATAAAGCAAATAATTCTACATAAAAGGACATGACAATTCCTTCTGAATCCAGAGTCCAACGTGACTAATTGAAATTTAGATTAAGTTTTGTGAGAAAATAGTGTTTTTTATATTTCAGAAGTAAATGGCCATAAATATAGCATGAGCAAGATTCTAACCCAATGCTCCAAGACTTCGGGAGGCCTTGCCACTGGGATACAGTGGCACTCCCTGTGTCAGAGCACTTTGGCCGTGTTGCTTCAGAGATGTTTCTGGATAAATTCTTTCCCGCTGTATCATGATACAGATGCGGTTGGCACTTTGCCAGTGTTCACTCCAGGAAAGCAGTCTTTCCACCAGCCAAACAAACAAAAAAAAAGCTGCCAACCAACAAATCCAAGCATCTCTAATCACATACAACGTATGCTAGAATTCATCAATGCCTAACCTACAGACTGATAAAGAATTGAAAGGATACAAATACAAGTTCAACACTGGAAGAAAAGTTCATATTGCTTTTTTCACAGTTTATATCCATATGTGTCTATATGTTTCAGTGTTTGTTTTGTGGGAGCACACAAACACACATGGGCATGAAATGTATAAACACACGCAACAAATGAAAGAATGGGCTTTAGTTGAGTTTTCCCTCACCACCCCTGGAAGGAAAAAGAAGAGCTCAGATTTTATTTGACCTTAAATCCTATTAACTAAAAAGTGCGTACATGAACATTAATTTTAATCATCCAGATTATTTATGAATGACATAGAACAGCCTAAAACAAATAAAAATCATATTATTTGAATATTTTTTATCCATGCATCAGGCCTCCATTAAAAGAATTGTTTAAAAGTTAGCATGTGGAACAAAATCACATTCTAGAGAATAAGTTAAGAATTCAAACAGTTTGATCCAAACAGTTATTTGAAATCTCAACCTCAGGTTCTCAGCATATTATTTGGATACCTTGTTTTATCCATGACATGTATCCAAAACTTGTAAAATAAAAAACTTGAAGTAGTGCCTAGAACAAAATTACAGATGTGTATAGGCAGTCCCTAGTTCGCAGTACATTAAGACGAAACAACAATAACAACAAAGCCTTTATCCCAAATTGTTGGGGCCGGCTACCCCTCAAGATAAACCAAGAATATGAAAATCCTTAGTCTAGTGGAAAAGAGAGACAGCAAAATCCAAGTGGAACTCTTCAATCATCATTCATCAATGAAACTAAAACCAAAAACCAGATAAATGGAGACAGAAAATTCATCATCTATAATTCATTTTTCCCCCTCATGCTACCTGCCATTGTAGTACTGTTTTTAATTGTTGTTGTTAAATCTATTTCATGAGTTTCTTATGCTATTGGTCAAAACAGTATTTTGGTAAATTTTGTATTGGTCTTCTCATGGACCAATACAAAACAGCCAATGTATACCGATTTTCACTAAAATTTGAAGCCATGCTTTCACCGATCGGAACGGCAACAGTAACGTCATTGTCATCCTCATAGTCACAAGATTTGCGACTTTTCCAAAAAATAGTGAATAATGTGAATAGAAGAATAAACAAATGCAATCATGATTAAATCGGTCAAACAAACTTTTACCGTGCTTCTCGCAATTAAGAATTAATTGTAAAAATCACGAATCTCTGACGAATTGTATCACCTTACCAAAAACACTACTAACCTACACATATGGTGGCTCGAACAAGCATAGGTGCCCCCCCTTCATGAGCATTAACCATAAAGCCAATTGAACTTTCGTGCTTCTTCTTATATTTTGTTAAATTTATACCAGAAAAGTAAGTACGCCCGCTACCTTCCCACCTTGAACATTTCCTGAATAGTTTCCCAAGTTTCCAAATTCTGAACTTTCAAACTCCCTGAATTATTCTCGAACACCAAACTTGTAAATATGGTCATCCTCATCACAAGCATCCCAAGACTTTACCAATAAAAATCAAACCAGCCATGGACCATGACTCCATCCAAGAAGGCTCCAAAAAAGATTGACATAATTTTAAGAGCAGATGTCAACTTGACATTAAACCCCCATGTTTAGGCAATCTCCATTATCTTTTAAAATTTGTCTTGCCCCCTATCAAATTCCCTACCTAACAATGTCTTCTAGCCATAATGGTCGGTGGAATATATGACCGAGGAGCCTAAAGAAGGGGCCAGACTTCGCTCGTGTCTCAAAATAAGTAAAATAATGATAACAATATTGATAATTCACTTTCACCAGGGACCTGATTCACAATTAAGTTACACCGCTCAAACCCTCTCGAGTCTCTTCACCATGTAGGAACACCAATAACCTTAAATAAAAGCCTTCTCCAGCGCCAAGACTCCCACCAATCAAGACATTCTGATATAAATCAGGGCAAATCCATTTAGATATACAGATTAAATGTAAACCTCCAAAGGTCAACCAACCTATTCAACATTCTCAAGTGTCTTCCATCTACTCAAAAGTAACATTCAAAGAAGTAATGATGCAGTCTTAAACCTATGTATTTAATAAAAATTAGAGAAGGTTCCTCTCCTGATAAAGTAGTATTGATTTTATTTCGAAAAAGATAGCTACAACTTGAATTGGAACCTTTTCCAAGGGTACTGTGGCAGTGGATATGATTTATGATTATTTCGAGCAATAAAATGTCATGCTACTGATTTGAGTTGCAACTGATTGGAAACTGAAATTCTGTCTGGAAAAAAAAAAAAGAAAAAAAAAAGCTCTAATAACAGGATTCTGCAAGCATACTGCCAGGATATATTTAATGCAGAAACAGCTCGGACGGCAGCTCTTAAAAATCAGAAAGCATAGAGGAACACATGTTGCAGACGCACTTTCATTAGTTTCTTTCTTTCTCCTCTATTCCTTAAACCTATAAATAACACAATAATCAAGAGTTTTGAACCATTTTTTTTTCACTTGTCATGGTTTAAGCTTGAGTATGCGTCGAGTTGTTTTACTTCATTTTCTCTGTCATGAAGTTATCTCCTCATCTTCTACTTCCTAAAGGCGCTGAAAACAGCCAGTGAGAACTAAACACCTGAATTTTTCTTTAATTTCCAAGAAAGAAGATACGCAATTTCCGCAACATCTTGCAATTCAAAATTTTCAGCCTACACTAAGTAGAGATCTCAACCTCATCAATGATCGAACTGATTACACAAGTCTTTTTTCTTGAACCAGTAATGGTATGAAAACAGGATTATCACCTTTCTTTCCACCCTATAACAATGGACAAACAACATTCCATTCTGAACCTCAAAGACAACCTGCGGTAACATCAAATAAAGTAGCCAAGACAGTATCACAATTCTCATCCTGGAAGAATTGAGATACCTCAAGTCTTTTGTCCAGGGTAAAGACATTGCATGCACCCAGCTTAAAAGCACCACATGCTACGATACACAAGTGGAAAGTCAACCAAATACGGTGCACACTCATTGAAACAATGATCCATATAAACTCAAACGATCAGTGCAATATAGAGATGGAGTGTAATACTATCAAAGAGGTTTGAAACATTTGCCTTCTCATCATTGCTTGATGTTAAATACAACTAGAAGTCAAAAGAACTGCATAAAAAATCAATCAAATTTTCATAACTGAACAACATCATACTTTTCTGTTAGTCTCTTGACATCTTTAGTAGCCAACCCACGAGATTTGGGATAAAGATTTTGTTGTTATTAATGTTGCTCCTGCTCTTCCATGTGCAGTGGTCAAAATCTGACCCCGTCCACGATGGCGACACTTGTCCCTCACATTCCAACTCTCTGGGAAACATCAGAGCTCCCTTCCGAAGTCCATGTGATACCTGACCTCCTCAAGATCTTCTCTGCTTCGAGGTTCCCTCTGTTTCAAAGACTTCAACTCCGAACCAAGCTGCTCCAGAAACAGATCACCCATGATCTTCGTTGACTGTTACAGAGCTTTTCCTTCCTCTACGTTCATAATATGTAACACAACAAAGTGCGGGCAGTTATGAATAGTGACAGATTTTTCTGCATGCAACCCCAACAAATCAACACCTATGATCACGACCGTTACAAACCCCTGTTTTAAATATCGGCCGATACGGCCGAGATATCGTCCGATATCTCCTTTTTTGCCTGCTGCCGATACGATATGGGAAAATCGTTCGCCATATCGTTTGCTGCAAAAAATAGCCGAAATTTGAAATATCGGCCAATAAATTGCCCGATATTGGCCGATAAATCGTCCGATATATCACCCGATATGAAATAACTTATTTATTGCACGACTGCATGCAAATGTACATTATTTTTTACTATCTCTGCAAGCATATTACATCATTTTTATTAGGTAGATGATATGTATGACTCTAAACCAAATCTTAATTATCAATATTTCATTATATATAGTGTCCAATATGAACGCCCGATATGCGCGTGTATCCCCGATATCTCCCCCGATATCCGATATCCGATATGAAAAACCCCCCATCCGATACGATTCCGATATCCGATATTTAGAACCTTGTTACAAACGAATCGACATGTGCAAATAGTACAGTTGCAAGGATCTCTCCCATACCCATATGCCACCATGCCAACAGCTCAATCAAGTATAAGAAGACCTACTCGAACGAAGAGGAGGATTCGGGCCCTGATTTTGATCCTGATTTCAATTTGCACGCATCCTCTAAACTCCTATAATTCCTGTAACCTGAGAATTATAATGAAGCTCATCCTCCTCGTGATTCCAGATTAAGGGAGTCCATGTAAATCCTCTTTGTTCCTCTTTTCTCTATTGTTTTTTATCTACATACACTATCCCATTTCATTTCTCGCTTGTAGTGAAGATCGATCGCCCAATCACTTGTGATGAAAATTCACCATCACAAAATGGTGCTTTCGTTAAGAGTTGAGTTCACACTCAAGATCTCTCTCCTATCCAACCCAAAATCTTTATCGAAAAGCCTCTTCAAGAGTCTCTTCCATAGCGATGATGGCCCTAAGAAAGCAAATTGTCGTCCTCAAGGAAGCCACGTCAAAGGGCAAGGCCATCAACATCATTGGGGGCATGGTCCCCCCTCCAGCCATCGATCAGTCACATATTACCGAAAACATGGGCTCCTTGCCCCAGGGGGCAGCCGCCAACATCCAAACACCCTCGCCGCATTCCGAAGACCAAATCCTTCAGATGTTCGTCGACATGAAGCAGTAGATGAAAGAGCAACAAGCCCAGTTAGATCGTGATCGGGAGCAGGCGGCTCTCGACCACGAGAATGCCATCTGTGAACAAGAGACATTGAGACAGCTCAACGAACAACTCCAGGCCCAAATCTATGCCCTCTAGAACACCCAGACACCGATGCGGTTGGAAAGCGAGCCTAGAATAAGAGAATCTCCTGACGTTAAGACCCTCGACGAGTTGATTCAAAGATGAATCAAGGAGGCTAAGTTGCAGTTCAACAACCAATCAACACCTTCTGCTGCCAAAGTCTTTGATTCCCCCTCTCCAAAAAAAAATTCTTGGAATGCGAGTTTCAAAGAAAGCTCTCGATTCTAACCTTCGACTACTACTCCAAGAATAAGCGACCCGGTCCAACACATCAGGCATTTTCGAGACAAAATAATAGTCTATTCCCGCAACGATCCACTCATGTACCTCACTTTCCCTTCTAGTCTGAAAGGTGTGACCTTAGATTGGTTCTACTCCCTCATCATTCTCTTTGTAACTTTCGAGGAGGTGTTTGAAGCCTTCCTCACTCAGTACGCATCTCACTGGGAGGCTGAGAGAAACAACCACCACCTTCTCACCGTCAAGACGAGGCAAGAGGACAGCCTCAAATCATACATTGGCTACTTCCAAAGCCAACTGGCCAAGGTCCCCAACTGCGATGAGGATGTCTCCGCACTCACATTCATCATCGGGTTGCAAGTCTCTCACCCACTGTACAAACATCTCCTGAAGCACAATGTCACTCAGATGAGCGAGGTTCTATCCCGAGCTTAGCCATACATCAAGTTGGAGACAACGAAGATTTTTGCCAATCACTCTGCGAAGCATGGTGACGACAGAGGAAAGTCGAAGTCTTCGCACGAAGTTGTCGCACATATGCGCAAGATCAAAACCGGAGACAAACCTGCCTACAAGAGACAAGCGCTCTCGATCTTCTTACCAAGTCCTCTCTAAGTCTACAAGCTGATAGAGCGGTTCACTCCGCTCCGGCTCTTCAACAAAGTCTTCAACACCATCAAGGACCAATCCTGGGTCAGGCGTCCGAGGCCCATCCGGTGTGATCCCTCACTTCCCAAAGCAAAAGAGTATTGCTCCTACCATGACGGTAAAGAACACAAGACCATCCATTGTTGGAGATTCTAAAAGTACCTGGAAGAGCTCATCCGCTAAGGCTTCCTTAGGAATATGTCCTCACACCCGAAGCAGCCTCCGAAGCCGGACAGCCGAGCGCTCCGCCTCCTACCTAACCTCATACAAAGTAATCGAGTGATCCAATCCTACCTCCCTAAACAAGACAATATACATATCCATGATCTCACCTGTACTTTGATTTTCATGTATTTTATTTTACTATCAAATAAAATTATACTTTGCTCCTAACCATTTCAGCCTACTATGTTGTTGGGATTTCCTCCACTAAGAGTCTTATCGAAGTTCACCACTCCGCTGATGGGTCTTACCCCCACTCAAAGACGACTGTGAACCCAGCTCTGCTAATGAGTTCTATTCCCACTCAGAGTCCAATGCTTGTACGCTCTGTTGGGGGTTCTACCCCCACTCGAGGACGGCAATGCAAGCAACCGCCTACGGAACCCCATCTCGACTAACCTGCAGGAGTCAAAACCCTCCATCGTCCCTACTCGGAGTCCCTACTCTGCTGCAAGAATTTTTCCCTCTCAGAGCCCCTGTTTGATGTTTCGCTGATGGATCACACCCCCACTCGGAACACAAACACTAGCTACGAGCTCCACTTATCTGACTCACAGGTGGATGAATCCCTGATAGTTTCTCTCTGTTAGGTCCAAGCTAGATCGCTAATCCGTTGTGGGTTCTACCCCCGCTCGGAGTCGATGCATCCAATTTGTCGATGGGTCGCACCCCCACCTCAGGTCCTTATCAAGTTCACAGCTCCGTTGATGAGTCACATTCCCACTCGGAAGCAACCATGAACCCAACTCCATTGCTTGGGATTTCCCTCACTCGGAGGCCCAGCTCTGCTGCTGAGATTCCACCTACTCGGAGGTCTAAATCATCACTCTGTTGCGGGTTATCCCACTCAGAGTCAATGCATCCAATCCGAAGATAGGTCACCCCACTTCAAACCCCTTTCAAATTTGCAGGTACCGTTGATGGGATTAACACCACTCAGAAACATCACAGGCTCAACAAAACATTACGAAACCAACCGAACCTGGAGGAGATGGAAATCAAGCATTCCGAAAAGCCTATAACTGCACGAGACATGATATATGCATGAGGGTTTCCTTATTTAGATTATCCCCTCAACGTACTAGTTTCGTGTGATTAGAAACTAAAAAAATCAAGCATTCCCGAAAGGTACAATCATTCAGGTATTATCCAAACACAATCTTTGCATATGCTTGCATGTATTGTTTATCCCGGGATGACATAGATTATGTATATTTAGCCTACAACTGCACGAGATATATGATATAAAATGAGGGTTTTGTCATTTGGACTTTTGACGTACTAGTTTCATGTGATTAGAAACTGAGTATACATGATTTTGTTAACCCAATTTGTTAAATTTATATTAACTTTTCAGTACTTTTATTATGTTGTATCCAACATTTAATATAAGATGTTCTATTGCATACTTGTGTGTGCATCTTTCTTCCTCCCCCGAAAGTTTGCACCTCTCACTGATTGGATTCTCCCACTTGGAGACGACAATGCAGACTCCAGCCTACGGACTCTCTCTATTGTGGGTTCTATCCCTAGAGTCCTTACTCTGTTGCAGGAATTTCTCCCTCTCAGAGTCCCAAGATAACAACTCCGTTAATGGAATTTCTCCCACTCAGAAGCAACCGTGAATCCAACTCCATTACTGGGATTTTCCCCACTCAGAGACCAAAAGTTTGCAGATGCTGCTGATGGGACTACCCCCACTCGAAAGCAACGCCGCAGACTTACCAAAGCATTCCCAGGATAAATCAACCATACTGGTGATAAAGATCAGCACTCCGAGAGGCATGATCATGTCGATTTCAAAAAAGCTAACGGTAAAACAAGCAAAGCAAGATCTAAACAATCATTATCATTCTAAAGAAATATACGCATATTTTATTCCAAAATCTTTCCATTCTGAATACATCCCATCGAATTTTACTTGATTACATCTAAAATGAGTAATACAAAGTTCCATTACACTTGTGTTTACATTTAGCAAGGCGAGACAAGTTGGTACCGGAGCCTCTTTTCCTTTTGCCCAGCACCCCAAAAATAACATTTCGATTTGCATGTGTTAAGCATATAGCTAGTGTTCCTTCTGAGCCAAGATCAAACTCAAAAATACAAATGACCCCGATCTGATCCCTCTATCTTGTCACTACGTCCAGCCACACCTCCGAACTCCGAGGATATATCCTCCAGGGAACGTCCACCGAAAGGTACGACCTCATTGCTCACACCAGTCCAGAGACCCAGAAGAAGCTCCGGGAGGTTCCTTCGTGAACTAAAGATTCCTCCAAGTGAAAGATCTTCTCTCCGCCTGGAACACGCCTCCAAGGCAGCCAAATAGGCACAGCCATCCTCCGCGCATCTCAGGGAGAATGACAAGGATTCCCAAGAAGCCCTCCAAAGCCACGACAACGCCCCGAGCTCTAAACGGACTCCGACAAGCACATAAGACACTGATAATGACACACCACGTCCCTGTGTATCGAAAGAGAGGTCGGAGCTCTGGAAGAAAGAGTGATTCATCGGCGGAGCCCCGACAAAAACACCCCATTTCTCCTCATATTGCTCGTCGCAAGGAAGAAATCTCCAAGCGTGAGGCAGCGATGTCCGACCAGAATGGAACCTCCAAGACACGCGAGAAGGTGATGGTATTCCAAGGTGTTTTGAAGGACAGATCTGAAACCACCGTGAGAAGCAACTCACCATCACACCCAACCGATGAGCTCCCTCTCGTTCCTTGTACACACCATCAGAAAAGAGGCGCCAAGCCCCGAGATCGAATCTCGCCCCCTAAAAAACGAGCAACCCGACATCAGATCACCCAATCTAGTAGGAGCATGAGCTCTCCCTATTACCCCTGACGGTGACACCCTGTCATGACAACTAATGTGTTGTAACAGTTCATCAAGATGACTAATGTGGAGCACAAATCAGACTCCTGCATGGCAAGAGCCCGACCACTATTTCTTTCACCTTCATCCTCCCCCTTTCGTTCCACCATCTGATGAAGGGGAAAAAAAAAGATGGCGACCCAGCAAAGCAAAGAAGAGAAATCTTGAAGTAAGGTTCCTCAGAGAAATAGAAGTGATCTCCATCCAATGGTTCCACTTTATTTATAGATGGAAGAGAAGCCAAACTGTCTCCAATTCAAATTTTCAATTCCCGAAAAGTCGGTCCGCGTTCCGAGATTTTCGGTTAACCGAATCAGCAGAAGATCAACCGTCGCCGCCAAAACACTAAACTCTACCTCCGGTCATTATGACTTCTGGATTCGAAGAGACATAAGATCAGACCCCTGAGAGATCTAGCCGACCGATGCGACAACAGGCAGCCAATTGTACAACCTGCAATTAAATCCTAAAAATCCGTATTTATGATCCAGATCCTCATCTGTCCAAGAACATAAAGACGAACTTAAGACATTAAAAGGTCTCCCACCCAATGTTATCGAGGCGTGAGGCGCAGTGTGAGGCGCAAAGGATCTAGCGCACACGAGGCGCAAGGCGAGGCAATCGCCTCACTTCAATGAGGCACATATTTTTTTTGTATGAATATATTATGAATGTATTCTTTTCTATGTATGGATGTATTATGGATTTCTTCTTTGTATGGATGTATTCTTTTCTTTGTATTGATGTATTATGGATGTATTCAGTGAGGCACATACTTCAGTGAAGCGCATGATTACGAATGTATTCCTTTTTTTTGTATTCTAAGATATTGAAAAATGCACACTAAAAATGCATTAAAATTCACACTAAGTTTCACTAAAAATTTATACTAAAAATGCATTAGAGACAGATCTATCTCTTTTTTTTTCTCTCGTTCTTCCTCTATCTCCTGATCTCTTTCTCCTCTCCAGCTCTCTCTCCCCTCTTCCTCTCTCTCTTAATCTCTCTTTGTCTCTCCATTCTCTCAGAGATGAGAGATCTCTCTGAGAGAGAAGAGAGACAGAGAGAGATCAAGAGAGGGTCAAAAGGGGGGAAAGAGAGAGCTAGAGTGGAGAGAGAGAGTGCTTACCTGGCGACGACGACGAAGGTGATAGTGACGAAGGCGACAGTGACGAATGCGGGAGCCCCTCTGCCCTAGATCGGATTCGCCTGCAGTAAAAAGGTTGATTTTTTTTATTTGTATTTTTTATCTAACTTAAGAGGGTCGGGTTTACACGCTAAATTAGCAGGTTGTAACTCGACCCGCCCCACAAACAATAAGCGCATAGAGGCGATCGCCTCGCGCGAGGCGCATTCGGGCGCTCGCCCCGTGTTGCCTGCGCTCCTTGCCTGGAATGCGGGGCGTATTGTTGCGCCTCGCTTCGCCTCGCGCCTGAGGCGCATCGCCTCGATCGCCTCTAACAACAATGCTCCCACCAACTCCGCTCTTTTGACTTCCCTTCGCAATCTCCGACAAGCGAAAAAGTGTGGGGCATCTGTAGTGATCAAAATTCGACCTCGTCTAAGATGGCGACATGTATCCCTCACCTTCCAACCTCGAGAAGCATCAAAGCTACCTTCCGAAGTCCATGCTATACCCGACCTCCTCAAGATCCTCTCTGCTCCGAGGTTCCCTCCGTTTCAAAGGCTTCAGCTCCGAACCACGCTGCTCCAACAACAGATCATCCCTGATCTCGACCGACTGTTACACAGCCTTACCTTCCTCCACATTCATAATGTGTACCACCCCTTAGTGCAGACAGTTATTAATGGTGACTGATTTTCCTGCATGCGACCCCAACAAACCAGCACATGTGATCACGACTATTATAAACGAATCAGCATGTGCAAATCATGCACTAGCGAGGATCTTGCCCATACCCATATGCCAACATGCTAACAGCTCAGTTAAATTTAAGACCTACTCCAACAAAGAGGAGGATTCAGACCCTGATTTTGATCCTGATTCCAATCTGTACACATCATCTATAAACTCATGTAAATCTTATAACCTGAGAATTATAATGAATCTCCTCACTCCCGTGATTTTTCCAATTAAGGACTTTCACGCAGAGGCGGAACCACATTGTCTTCAAGTTGGTCATTTACCTGGATTTTGGAAAATTAACAAGTAGATAACAGGTTCAGGTTGTAATTTGTAAAAAAAATACCACTTTAAAAAATACCCACCCGCTTCAAATGTGTATTCGCTCTCAACTCTTTGTCTCTCTCTCTCTCTCTATCAACTATTCTCTCGCTCTCGCTCTCGCTCTCTCCTCGACTCTCACGATCCAACCTCGATCACGATCCAGCTTATCGCCTAAGCTCTCGACCTCGATCCAGCAGCACAGATCCAACCCTCCTTTCAGCCCTCTTTTTCCTGATCTCTCTCACCGCAGGTGCCCATGAAAAAAGCCCCAAAATTCTGCATCGATCGATATAGGGTTTTGGTCCTTGACATCTGTTCTTCTTCTCTCTTCGTTTGTTCGATCTGATTGGGAGAGAAGAAGATTTGGGATTCTAGGGTTTCTGCAAACTATGATGGAATCGACTTTCTGCCGAAACTTTATTTCAGGTTTGACCTTTTCCCATTTTTGTGTAAACCTTTCTAATTTTTGAAGAACTTTGTTGGATGAAATGTCTTCTAGATCATCCTTTTGCATGTTTTCTGTTGTTATTTCATTCTATGTTAACTCACTGGGATCTTTCTTTCTGATTACATTGGATTTCAGGTTTGGTCTTTATTTTTCATGTGAACTCTTAGTATTTCAATTGATTTCGTTAGTTAAACTGTGTATAATCTATTTGATCGTGTCAAATTTTCTTCTCTCGAGTGTTGGATACATCTAAATCCTGTCTATTAATTTTCTATTTCTAATATCCCATTGCTAGAATTGATTTATTCCTGGCATATGTTGTTAATTTGAGAATTTGTTTTCGAGAGAGTTTGTTAATTAGAGGATACTAAATCAGTTATATGCTAAAAGAGCTATCCATTGTTTACTGATTTTTATAATGATAGACGTTCATATTTGAAGAAAAATAAAAATAAATGAACTAAATATAATCATAGCAGCCATTAATTATAACATTTGATTTCTTAATTTAGCTTTGCATGTTTGTTTCAGTTTAAATACTTCTAATTAGAATTTCAGTAGAGGCTAATAATGCATCAAAGTTTAACCCTATTATGTAACATTTTAAATACCAGGCTAATTTTTGATGCTTTTTCTTGGTAATTTGTTTCAGTTACAGGAAAATGTTGCTCTTATACTAATATATTGTGGTGAAAAAAGCAGAAAAATTAGAACTTCTTACCATTTCTATCATCATTTACTTTCTAGATTTTTATTGTATACACAAAAATGATTTATGATGAAATTTTTGCAGGTCACCATGGACCACCAGAAGTTAACTTGTGGGAAGACCTAATGAGTCCATCTAAATGGTGTTGTTGCTCATGAAGTCTCTAACGATTGCCAACACAACTGATGGCGTGCTCAACAACCAGCTAGGGTTTTTTTCGATTGGGGAAAGATAGGGTTTTTCTTCATCGTGGATTGTGGGTAAGATTACATATTTTTTTTTTATATTATCTTTTAACCACCCTGAATAAAATTCTGCGTCCGCCACTGTTTCCACGTAACTCATTTGTGCCCCTCTTTTCTGTGTTCTGTTTTATCTACGTGTGCTACTCCATTTCATTTCTCGGTTGTAGTGAGAACCGACCGTCCAATCACTTGTGGTGGAAAATCACCACCACACCATGGAACATTAAGACAACAGCTTTTTGCCTTCAATTCCTTTTGGTTTTTAGCTTCAGCTTTACTTGTTGGTTTTAATACTTTAGGATTTTTTTTTAGATATTAATCCCTAAAAATTTTCAAATTTTGATATTAGTCTCTCAAATCTTTTGAATTGCTATTTAGTCCCTCAAATCATGCAAGTTGCACCAAATTAGCCTTTCTGTCAATTTTTCCATCCAAATGACTAACCACAGTTTAATGTAGGCTTAACAAAGGGTAGTTTATTACTGAACTCCCCCTAAATGTCGTTGGGTTTTACATAGACGAAGAGGATTGGGGTTGGAATTTATTCTACTTTAAAGATAGAAGAAATGGAGTTATGTGAGTTTGTTAGGTTTTACAAAAATAAAAAGGATTGGGGTTGAGATTTGCTCTCCTCTAAGGAGAGGAGGAAGAATGGAGTTGTGGGTTTACTAGGTTTTACAGAGGGAAGAAAAATTGAGGCTTAGGGGTTTAAAAGAGAGAGCATTGGGTTTTCAACCGTTAGAGAAAGTGGGTTCAAGTAGATGAATGAATGAGGTTGGTCTAGGTCTAGGATGGGTTAGGTTAGGTTGGGAATTAATTCAAGTGAAATAAAGGTGGATGGGTTTACTTAATTTCATTCAGGGGTCGTTTGGTTAGAGGTGAAAGTGAGGAAGTGGGAGGCCTCATTTCTCACTTCCGTTGTCCATCCAAACACCGAAAAAGAAAAATAGAAAAATCATTTTTTCTTTTCTCTTTTCCCTTTTACACAATCATTTCACCACTTCTATGGTGCTACAGTTAATTTTGTAGTCATGTAAATCTCATTGGTAATAAGTTGTAGCTCAAAATAGTTAATTTCATGCTCATGTAAATCTCACTTGCAGTTTAATTACAGTCTAATATTTTTCATAATTAACATTTATTTTAATATTAATTTGTGGTCAACTTTTTTACTTTCACATTACCATCCAAATACCGGAAAAGACATTACACATTTTCAATTACACTTCTCAACTACCATCCAAACCTCGGAAAAGAAATACAAATTCTCATTTTTCAAAAGGAAAAAAAATCCTACTTCCTCACTTCCATCCGCTTTCGGGCATATCCAAACAGCCCCTCAATAGATGACAAGAATATAATAGTCGTAATATGTAAAATTGTTAAGTTAACAAAAAAAAAAATCTCACTATTTGAATGAAAACTAACTAAAGAGACTATTTTGGTGTAACTCATAGGATTTGGGGAACTACATAGCAATTCAAAATACTTGAGGGACTAACTATCAAAATATGAAAGATTTTATGGACTAATAACTAAAAACCCATTACTTTAATGCTTATAAAAACATAACTAGAACAGTGACTAATAAATTTCATAGAAACAACTTTGAGTCATTTATTGGGCAACTATTTCTTTCATGTAACTTGTAACAAATACTCTAGTTGTCTTGTTAAAATTCTTTTTACAAACACCAGGAAAGTAGGACTGCAAGTTGGGCGAAAGATGAAACCAGCCAACCAGAGTGCACGACATATGGCGTGGTTGAATTGATGATTTTCAAACTTGGGTTGGATGGAATTGGTATAACCCAGATCAAAGTAGGGTCAGCTAGAGTTGACCATAAACAACCTAGACCGAGCCAGTCCAAAACAATTACATATATGATGTGTAATGTTTTATATATTGCAGTCATGTAGAAAGGTTAATTTAGATCTAAAACTAGTATAGGAGTGCTCTCGACTCTACCGGTAAATTTTATCTGGAAAAATATATAAGGCCCCAGTAACTCTTTCTTAAATAGATGCTTGAAATTGATAGTTGAGCCCGATAACCTAATCTAGTGCAAAACAACCGTCAACCCATCTCCGTGGTCAGGTTGGATAAGAGGTTCATGGAATCCCAATCAGAGGGCGTTTGTCTTGCATTAGAGTCAATCCAATGACCAAAGTTGCACCATGGTTCAAAGTCGCGGTTTTGGCCGACACCGAGACGGATCGATCTAGGCGACTCGGATCAGACTCGGACGATATGCGCAAAACGCTACATAGTAAATTCAAAAAATTATGAAAAAATCATGACAAAACGTAAAAAAAAGTAAATATCAAAATTCATATATCACATGTCCAAAACAAATTTGTTTTAAGGGGATAATTGGGGAAGTATCATGATTTGAGAGAGATCGGGTGAGATCACCCGATCTCTCCCTCCCTCTGGCTCTATCTCCCCTCTCTCCCTCTTCCCTTCTCTCTTTACTCTCTCTCCCTCTCGTCTCTCCCCCTCTCCCTCTCCGTCTCCCCTCTCCTCTCTCTCTCTCTCTCTCTCTCTCTCGCGGCGGCAGCGGTGGGCAAGAGTATGCCGCGAAGGCGGGGGAGAAATCAGGCAGAGCAGGAGGTGGCAGCAAGTCGACAGGCGGTGAAGGCGAAAGAGCACTAAATCGCGGATAAGTTTGATTTTTTTAATTGAATCGGCCTTGACTCGGAGCTCAGCCGAGTCAGTCTGAGTCGTATCGTGACTCGGCCGATTAGGTCAAGTCAACTCCAAGTCAAGACCGATTCGGTCGTTTCTGAGTGAATCCTTCAAATCGGGTCTCGGTCGGTGGGTGCCGAGACGGGTACGACTCGGCCGACTCTTTGAAACTTGAGTTGCACACCTACACTACATGCAAGAGCCTCACCAAGAAAATAACAAATGATGGACATATTTATGTTTATCCAGAGCATGCCATCAAAAGAGCTGGAAGAGATCGAGATATGTCGTGCTTACCCATGTTCAAGCATGATCCAAACATAATTATCTACGCACGCACAGCTCAGGTATTTTATGGGCCTAGAATTATAGTTCAAAACATTAATTAATACAAGCCTTACGTGTAAGAATCAAAAACTACAAAAAAAATTAAAGCAAATAACCACAGATAAGTTAATAAACATAAAGCCAATCAATGTGTAATGACTTATTAAGGTCATAAACCATAGTATACATTTTAATTTATTAATGAATAAGCCATGACTTTGAGTTGCTAACTTGTAAGCTTTTATAGTTACTTTTTACTCAAAAGCTTGGGCATGTGCATTGGGCATAGTTTTGTGCCTCTTATTTGTGCCTTTGTTCTTGCCAACATTTGTGGCCTTTCAGGGTCGTGTTTTGGGCCATGTTTAGGGGGAGTGAACCCAAGTACAACCCAAAAAATTAAATGGACCTCCTTTTAGTACCCAGGCTCAACCCAATGTTCTATTCAAGATATCCATGTAGCAAAATCTTTCAGGTCAACCTGAATCCATTTTCAACCTGCACTAACATGTGTGACTACAGGGAAGTCGATTACCTCCTAGCATGTGGTTAAACTTGATGCCTAAATTACAAATATATGCTCTAAAGTTTTGCCTATTATACAAATAAATACCTTCTACAAATAAATTCCTTAAAGTTTATTTTAATAGATTAATACCTTGTGGAGTTTCTCTTTTTCAGAAAATGCTACCACAATAAAAATTAATTATTCCCTAATTATCCTTTTTCTAATTCATATAAAAAAATCATTAGTGCAGAAGTGATGGTGGTAACAGAAAGGAGGTCGTGGTGGTGATGTTAGTCGAGAGGGAGATGAACTGATTTTGATTTATTTAGACTTAGGATTTTAAAAAAATAAGAACAAAGAAGTTGGAGGAAAATAACTGGAGGTGGTGAATGGGATGAAGTTGGTGAAGGAAGGAGAGGGAAAAGGTCCACTTTTATTAGGATATAGGTTAGAGAAATTGGAAATGAAGAAGCCAGAGGGAAAAGAAAAATGGAAAGGTTGAGTAGGAGATGTAGTCATCATGTGACTAATAACTACAGAAGTTGATTCCCTCATATAACTTGATGGCTAAGTAACAAATAAACACCCTAAACTTTTACAACCTATACAGATAAACACTTTATATGGAATTTTTCTCAGATAAAGTTCTAAAAGTTAATTTTAATATATAGACACCCTAAAGTTTTTCCTTTTTACAATATGCTACCTCCAATGAAAATTAAAATTACCAAATTACTCCTATTTAATTTAAATAAAATAATTATTAGTGGAGGAGGTGAAAGTGAGAACAATAGAGATGGTGGTGGTGGTGATAGTCGAGGGAGAGGAAGTGAGTTCAATTTCTTTAAGACTGGGATTTAGCAAAAATGGGTAGGAAGAAGTTGGAGGAAAGAAGTAGAAGGGTGGTGAAGGAGACGACACTGACGGAGTTGGTGAAGGAGGGAGATGAAAAGCGTCCAATTTCTTTCTCAGGAATAAGGGTTAGCAAAAATGAAAATGAAGTTGGAGGAAAAAGAAGATAGAAAGGTAGAAAAGGGGATGGTGGGGTGGAGTTATTGGATGGAGAGGACTAGTTCAGTTTTGTAATGGTTACAACCTAGCAAAAATGAGAGTGAAGAAATTGGACAAACAAGGGAGGATATAAATGTGAGGATTTGATGGTGCTGGTATTGATAAAGGCTAAGTGAATGTGGGTTCAATTTTATTACGGTTTGAGTTTAGCAAAAAAAACCGTGAACTTAGAGGAAGAAGAAAGGGTAGAAGGGAGGGTAAAGTGTCCAAGGTAGCAAGTCAGAAAATTATCAAATTTTAAAAGTATTTATTAGTAGAAAAAAATCTACATAAGGTATTTATCCGCACATAGGTGAATCCTTTGGGTATTTATATATAATTTAGCCAAAATTGATAAAACTTCAATGCTACCAAAATATCTCATAAAATTCAGAATGTTTGGCAGTATACAATTGATGTGAAACGTGTATGGGGCGGAAGCAATAAATAAATTAACTCAAAGATACGCTTCACCAACAAGAAAGATCGTTGGTAGGAATTGAATTAAAACAAATAATATTAGGTTACACTATGTTGATCATGCAAGTGCTTATCAATTTCAATGTTTAAAGAACTAATTAAAATTTTTTATTTATGCAAGAAATCAAGTTTTATACGCAATAAAGAAATAAAGCCATCACAAAGGAGAAACAGAATCACTCGCTCACTTTTAATATGAACAGAAGATTAGAATAGATAACAGACTGGATGATGTATATCTAGACTTGTAATTAAAGAGTTGATGTAATAAGTAAAACACCTAACATAATTGTAAATTTGATCTTATCTTGCTTGTTGGTGTAACTCTGAACTTACGCAGATGAGAAGAAGTACAGTCGACGAAAACAGTATCGTCGAGGAGTCGAGGCGCTTATGCAAACGAGACCGAAGTTGCTGGATGTGTGACGTAGGAGAGAGGGATTTGGCGACAGGGTATTCGACGGAGATTTATTTGAGAGGAAGAGATTTAAAGGGGAGATAGAGAGAGGGAATAGAGATAGATACATCAATTAGAACATCCCACTACTAATTGAGTCTGATCATGGCATCTCACCACTAACAGAATTTAGGATTGATAAATCCAATAATCAAACTCAATTTGAGAGTGAAGAAAAACGTACATTGATTGTTCATTGGAAAAAGTGAATACATGAGGCATGTATATAGGCTACAAAATTGCATTTACTTGTATTTGGATTACATAATTCTAATCCTAAAAGAAACCAAAAGTCTAAAAGAAAGAGAAAATACATAAAAAAGAAAAATAGTATCCTACTACAAATCGTACTACTAAAAACAAAATACAAGAAATAGAAACTAAAACTCCTACTACTACTCGGACTTTGCAACTCTTTCTAAAACTAAATTGTCATAGAATTCTTAGGCCTCCTTCGGTATACTTTTCATGCTTTTAAATGGGGCTTTGAATTGGGCTTCGGCTTCGCGATGTCCGCATCAACAATATCCATTAACAAAGAAGGATTCTGCATAATGGGAATACTATAGACTCAAGGAGTATCTAAAAAAGATAATATGAGAAATAATACTTTACCAGGTTTACACGTTAATCTTATGGGAACAAAATTATCAATAACCAACAAAGATGCTCATGGTACAAGACTGTCAACAGGAGCACGGAGATCTTAATAGGATGAGGTGCTAAAGCCTATGTTGCAGAGCAACAAGAGAGAGGAAGTAAATAATTGGATGAAATCTGTGAGGGAAAAAAATATGAACAAAGTTTGTTGGGACACCAAAAGTTGTGTTAGCATGTGTAAAGAAAAGTTAAAGCTAATCCAAGAAAGGTGGGACAAGCCATGACAACACCGTTATGGATTATTTAATCTGAATATTCAAACAACTATTGGCATGTAATTATATTAGGCAATTAATAACCCTTCCTTAAGGCCCTAACTTCTTATTTGAACTCATTATCGCACAAAAACAATCAATTTCTCAAGCAAAGCACCTCAAGGACTTCATATGAGCATTGGAATAAAGCATCATAAACTAGATGAATTGTAAAGCGGTCAAGGAGGACTTGTAAATTTGGGAACCACTCTGTGCTGATAAACCTTGGTCCATCCTTTAAGCATTTCCCCTCTAATAATCTATATTATAATACACTATGAATTGCTAAAAGACAATTACTGCCTGTGTGTGTGTGTACAAACACTATATAGATAACATACACGTGTGTCGAGCATATGCAATTAAAGAAATAAGTCAAATAACTATCTAGCAAATTCAGATAGAAAATCCAAAAAACCTCTGATAAAAACAACATCATACCTCACAGTGCAAAGCTAACATTGATGTCATCCTCAACCACTAATGCATCAGGCAACTACAAAGGGCATTTCTCATGCGATGATATGGTTGGGCTAAATTGAGAGTCCTCTCCAAGAGACTTGGGTAGAGAGATGGGGGAACAACTCGTGCCCTGGATATCCCGATCAGTTCCAACTTTTCAACTGCAGCTACATCAGAGGCAACAGTGCAAGTTAATTTTTCCGCACATAATGAAGACGACCCAGATGTCACTTGAATATCAGCCCTAGGAGCCATTTTCGGAGACAAACTTGAAGAAGTTTCTTGTATGCTACAATCACTGTAAGTATTTGGAGCGACCAACAGCCACTTGAACTGCAAATTGCGGCCTTCCCAACATTTTCCAGTCTGATAAGCCCTCTCAGCAGAATGGCGAGTGGCAAAAGTTATACAAGCTGAACAGTTTTCAGATGGCATCAGGCCTTCATTCTCAGTATGTTCTGGGTCTTCAAGCACAACAGATGAGATAACACCATAACGTGAAAAATGATCCTTCAAAACAGCAACCTGTGAAGAACAGAAAGAAATCATACAGAGAAGGAAAAGAGCTGGTTGTTGTTTCAATCGCACACCAACAAGAGCAGAAGTAGTTACAATTCCTGTTGCTACTGTCATGGTCGTTGTTTATAGAGAACACAAGAGTATTCGCGCGCGCATATCAAAATGGGGGCGCAGGGGACCGCACGGGGATGAAAAGAAACAAGGACAAGAGAAAAGCATCATTCAAGTTAATTTATTACAAAATAAAGGGTCATGATGCATGACTCATGACTACATACTTCACATACTGTTTCATTGCAAACCATTAGAGTTAGTGGAACTGTTTGAAAATCTGGATTCCAACTTTGCGAGAAATAAAATCTTTCAGCTGTTTTGCCATTATGACTCTGGCCTTGGCTATGCTGAGTAAATGATTCAATCAAAATGAACTCAAATAATTAAAAAAACATTGAGAAAAAAGAAGAAGATTAATGTCCATAAAAAATACTAAAAATCATGATCATCATTTTAGTATAGTAAAAGGGAACAAAATTTGCATATGAGATGCATACACAATTCAAAATAGTTCAAAAGTTCTATTTGAATTATGAATATTTACAGACAGAAACACACATGTACATAAAATATAAAAACAAAACTTCAAATATTATGAAGTATAAACTTCAACATTAGTTCAAATATGGATAAAAACAGAAAGCAGAAATACACATGTATGTATAATATAATATATAAAACTTCAAATATAGAAAACTTCAAATATTATGAGTAAAGACTTAAACATTAGTTTAAATATGGATAAATACTTCTTATATATCAGGTAGATCGTGTCATCTGTATGACAATCATGACAATATATTAAGGTGATCTTATAAGATGCTCAAGGGACAACTAAAGTCTACTGGCCAATACAGGCACATGTATATCAGATAAAAAACTCAAATATTATGAGTATAAACTTAAACAATAGGTTAATTATGGATAAATACTCCTATGTATATCAGATAGAGTGTCATCAGTATGATACTCATGGAAATATATTAAAAAGATTTTATTAAATGTTGAGCAGATCACCAAAATTCTATAAAATGGATGGTCAGTATTTGTTATGAAAAGAAAATTCGATAATGAAGACAAAGGGAAAGAAAAGAGCACAAACTCTTGACACCAGCAGTTGCAAACATTCATGAGATAAAATTAATTTGCAAAAAATTCATCAGAGGGTTTGCATAACACAATAGATCATATAGCAAAACTGAGCCAGCTAATACTAATGATACATCTTAGTAAGTGCAACTATTAGACATTGTGGGTAGTAGGAGTGTCAACTGGGTCGGGTTTTACCACGGTTCAAAGACTCGGCCGAGTCGGAGACGAGTCGCCCGAGTCGTATCCGTCTCGGCCCGCTCCGAGACGAGTCCGAGTCACGAGTCGGTCGACTCAACTCAGAGGAGACAGACTAGGCTGGGAATCGGAGTTGACTCGCTCGACTCGGCATTATGGTGATAATTTTGTGCCTTATCGCAATTCAATGTGGAAATAACTACATTAGCATGTATTTATGCTATATTGTGCATGTATTTTGATATGCTTCTACCGACGACGCGTGTATTTATACTTTCGCTTTATATTTAGTGTGCTAGGTGATATATTTTGAACATGTGATACATGAATATGGATGTCTACATTTTTTTTTAAGATTTGTTGTGATTTTTTCAGAATTTTTTTAGCTTTCTATGTAGCGTTTTGCGCGTATCGCCCTATACCGATCCGAGTCGCCGAGACCGATCCGTCTCAGTGCCCGCCGAGTCGGCGGCCGAGACCGCGACTGTGAACCATGGGTTTTACCCGACCCGACCCGACCCAGAAAAACCGGAAATGGGTTTACTTTTCTGGAAACCCAAATGGATTTGGGTTTTAAAATTTTAATGTTTTTATTTACAGGTCGGGTTTGGGTATCACACCATAACCCGCCCAAACCCAACTTGAACTCAAGACATAAGATAAAAACTAATGTTAGCCATTCATTTAAGAATGAATGGCTAGGATCAAAAACAATCCAAGATATTAACTCATATCCTCTCCAAAGTCAAACGTAGGAATTTTTTTCTATTTTCTTCTTATCTCCAAACATGGCTGCCTTCTCCTCTCTTCTCAAAATCCTAGATCTAATCTTTTAGGAGTTCAAGGGATCATGGAATAATTAACCTTTCACTTATTTTTGCTATCATTTGATGACAGCTTTTGGAAAATCACAAGTTGTTATACCTAAAGAAACAGCAATGGAGATGGAATATAATCGAGATGAAACTAAAGGAGTCTCCATGAATTAAAAGGATGAAGTTGAATAATAATTCCATACCTCGAGCTTTATCCGTAAAAGATGGAAACAACAATAGGAAGGTGTTGAGACTCATGCACGCTGGACTTGGTGTCACATGAGCTTGTTGATCTCAAGTGTACAACAAAATTGTATTTAATTTTTTTCCAAAAGATGTACATAAAGATGTGATCATATTTGTAATGTTTGGGATGCTTATATGAACCATATTTTATTGAATGACACGATGATATGGGTTTGATAGAGCTATCTATTGGCCCAGAGGCCCATCACTCTAGTTTTGATGATGATTAATTTATATAATTATAGTACTAATGATCTTGTGTTTAATTAGTCTCAGATATTTGATTAAGATCTTAGTTGGTGTTTAACTTCAACAAAGAATTTAAAGTCAAGTTTCAGAGCTAGCACATGTTGATTCAAGAGCTCGCGCATCAAGATTGCATCAAGTACTCAAGAGGAGTCTAGCTCATTGGATCAAGATTTGGACCAAATCAAGAAAGAGAAGATTTTCAAGAAGACTTGTGTCGGGTTTTGTAAGTGTCAAGATTTTGTTTTTAGATAAAATGTAAAGATACATTAGTTGGTAGATTGCTCAAGTTCATATACACTCACACACAAGATTTATATGTGTTTTCATAAAAGAGTTTTCGTTTTGAAAAATACCGGTTTGGTTTTTAAGCTTCAAAATATACATGTGTTTTATCAAAACTTATTTTAGAGCTTATTGTCCAAAACATAGATATTTCATCATATATGTGTAGTGGATCATATTCATACACACCAATCTTCAAAAGGGTTTAAAATATCTTATTTTGTATTTGGAGAAGTTTTAGAAAAATCATTTTTGAAAAATACAGATTTTGTTTAAGCCAAAATTTCCTTATCACAAAAAAAATAGTTCAAAATGTTTGTAATATGTTTTAATTTTAAATCAAACATGTTTGTAATTCAAAGTATATTAATGAACTTATTTTTGTAAAATTTATGAGATTTTATGAGATTTTATTTAAGGTAAAAAGATCAAGTTTTAATCGCTAAAAATTGCTAACCAGGCCTTCTGCCGATCGACCGGGGGGTCGACCGATGTGCACGAACGTGCACAGTCAAAGGCCGGTCGACCGCACGGTCGACTGCGAGAGAGCTTCTGCTCTCTGTAAATGGCCCCGGTCGACCGGGCGGTCAACCGCTAGGTCATAGCCCAGTTTTCGATCGACCGACCGGTCTACCGCTTTTCTTAACGGTCGGAAATCTGACCATTTGCAGTCGACCGGGCGGTGGACTGACAGCAAGAAATCCTGCTGAGTTGGACACCAACGGCTACATTTTTAGGCCTATAAATTAGGGTTGTTTTGGGCTGTTTTAGATAAGATTTTAAGTGAGTTTTCAAGATCAATGTTCTAAAAAGCAGTTTCAGTATGCGGGCGATCCGAGAGCGCATAACGCTTAAACGTTTTAAACGGTGATTAAACGGATTACACGTTTTATTAATATTTTAATATATAATAATATTATAATACTTAAAACATGCAAATATAAATGCTATAAAATCACAAAAAAGCAAAAAATATATAGCAAATATAACATGAAAAATTCAATTGATAGTACCAAGAGAAATTAAAAAAGTAAGAGGCTTATCTTTTTGTCTGTCATGCGACGGGTTAAATGATGAATTTGCAAATCTCTTCAGAGTGCAAATAAATAACTGCAAATGGAAAAAAAGAAAACATGCTTTCCATAAATCCACCCAATATCATTAGAGCAGATAGAAGACATGATCCTACATCAAAATTCATTCACACAATACAAGACAAAAAGATCAAACACAAAGATAATAACAGAAAATAACTGAATTAATTGAAGCTTGATATAACTCAATAGTTTGAATATGATTTTGTGCATCTTTTTTATTATGTTATCATTTCACTAATTGAATTTTTTTATTTTTGCAGGATTTTGACAAGGAAAATGAAGGGACTACATCAAACAATGTATTTTTTGCAGAAATCGTTTTAGTCTTCTAATTGAAGAACAAGAAAAGTAATGAGAGACGTGACAGGAAGAAGAAGAAAAATCTAACACTCAAAATTTCTTCTCATTAAGAAAATTTTGTAACTTATTCAATTGTTGGATTATCTATAAGTTTTATTTATTGTAATATGTAAAATTAGAAAACATCTAAATTGAAGGGGCAAATGTACAATTCTAAATCTATAAATCTCGCATAAAACATCTAAATTCATTGCCTTACTCAATCGGTAAAAGAATTAACTGTTATTTTAGATCTATTAAACAAAAAGTACTAAGATGCATATTTTTCCCATAGAAAAAAATTTTAAAAAGAGAGAGAAAACAACTCTGGGTTAAGAGACATGATCTCGACATACCTCTGTCCATAGAAAATTCACAAAGAATTTCTCAAATTATGAACATTTCATAATTCATATTTTTATTTGGATTTGCTACTAATATCCTCCGGTTCATTTGCGCAAATAGGCAAATTCACAACATAACTCACAAAAAGATCCCATAAAATACTTAAAATCCACACAAAACCCAATCACCAAATGCTATAATAAAATCAAGATTACCAGTAATCAATTTACATTAAATCAAAATTAATCAACTAATAAAATGTAAAATTGAAATTTAATCAATAACTAACAACATAATAAATCAAGATTACCAGTTATCTTTAGCTTCTCCAAAAATCCTACAGCGTTCTTCCTAAATTTAGTTCGCCCTCTTCGTCGATCAATCCTGATTTAAGAGATCCAACACCAAATTCCAACATCAAGCTTATGAGAGAGAGAGAGCTGACCAGATCAATGGAGGTCGTTGGAGGTGGATGATCAATGGGGAAGGTCGATAGCGTCGTCGAACGATCTGCGGAGGTCAAAGATCAACAGGGGAAGTCAGGGGAGGTCGACAATCAATGAGGGAGGTTGTTGGAAGTCGACAATCAACGAGAGGTCGACGAGCGCCATCGAACGGTCGGGGAAGGTCGACGATCAACGGGGGAGGTCGGCTATCGCGCTTCGAGAGAGGTCGGCGATCGCGATTCGTACTTCTGAGAAACTAGGGCTCAAGCCCTAACATACCCATCACGAGAGTTTTTATATCAATTGGGTCGGGCTCGGGGCTAATAGGTTAATGGGTAATGGCTAACGACTAAACAGGCGAAATTAATTCCCGATTATCCGATTAATTGCTGATTAAGCGTTTACTCACTTGGCTGAGTAGACAAAGCGATTTCTGCTTTCTGTAGGCGGATTCTTCACGAAAACTTTTATGCGAACGCTTAAGCGTCCACTTAAAACATTTTTTTAGAACATTGTTCAAGATAGTTTTTCTTACACTTCTAAGTGTTTATCTCCACTTGTTTTAGGGCCAAATACTTCCATATCAAAAGGAGAGTTTTTCAAGAGTGTTTTGTAAAAGAGATTTCTTGAGTTTTTCACCACCAAATCAATCCTACTTTTCTCACACACACTTGAGCTATCCATTGCTATATCAATCCTCTAGGTATCTTTGTTGCGAGAAGTGTTTTTAGGTGATCAAAGTGTTGAGATCACCAAAGTGTTCTACCTTGTATTTGAGGAAGCGAACTTGCAGGTTCGTGTTGTTTCGAGTTCTTGTGGCTCGGTGTAGAGGTGCGTCCTTAGCAAGCTAGTGTGGTTGCGTGTGTAGTTCTTTCGGGAACAAGAGAGGGACTAGTGAGTCCAAGAGTTCTAGTGTGAACTTCTTGTAGGTGTTGCAGCACCGCGTGATCCGGTGGGATCGATTCTAATAGAAATCCTTCGTAGTGTTAAAGGCCGGGACGTAGAGCAAGGGTGCTCGAACCTCGAAACAAATCTCCCGTATTTGTGATTGCTCTCTATCTCTCACTTGTGTTTATATCTTGCATGCTTATATTGCTTTCATCTTTATATGCTTGATATATAGTTGTGCTTAAATTGATATATGTTTGGGATTGTTTGCTCACACTTGTATTCAACCAAGAGAGCCATAGCGGCACCTCAACTCTTATCTAGAGGAATCTTGAGGAGATAGTCCAGAGCCCCTCACCGAGAATTCGGCTACACTCTTAAGTTATACCTTGTGTGTTTAGCTTAATAGTTTTTAGTTTGCTTAAATAGTTTTAGTTCCGCATTAATTCATCATTAGAGTAGCTAGTCACCTATTCACCCCCTCTAGGTGATTTCAATTGGTATTAGAGCTTGGTGCTCTTGATTCAGGTCTAACAACATAGAATTAAAGATCCTCATTTTTAGCTAATCACAATATTTATTTACACGCACATGGATTTCATGTCACATCCCATGTTTGATATTCTTAACCTCCAAACTTGGAAAGTTAAGATGTCAATGTACCTCAAAACCCTAGGTATTCATGTTTATTTTGCCACTATTAAAGACTCTTATTGTTTGAATGGCAAATATCTTGAGGCCAATGCAAAAGCCATCCATGCTCTAAAGTCAACCCTAAATGGTGAATATTTATCTAGGATTTCTAATTTTAATTCGACTTTTGTAGTATGGAACACTATAGTCTCCCTTGGCAAACAAAAGCAATATTATGCGAGGAGTAACTCGGATGATGGAAGTGATGTGTGCTACATGATCCAAGGAGATAACCCCTTGAGGTAAATTCCGAATCCGAGCTTGATGGGGATGTTGACATGTTTTATGATGAGCTTACTTCATTTTGTCAACAACTTCTTGAAAAATATGATTTGCTTAAAAAGGACCATAAAAGATTGAAAAATAAATATGAGTCCATTTCAAAAGAAAAAGATTCTTTTCAAAAATAAATTGAAAAATATTTCTAAAGAAAATGAATCTTTGAAAAAGGAGAATATTTCCTTATTTTCTAAATTAAATGATTTTTGTGAAGGAAATAATTCTTTGAAAAATAAAATAAATTTGGTGAAAAAAGAAAAGGAAATTGCTTTGAAAGAAAACAACTCTTTGAAAAGAAAAATTGTTTCAAAAGAAAAAAATATTTCTAAAAAGAAAAGGATTGTTGATTCTCATACTTGCCATGCTCTTCATGCTACCATTGATAAAAATGAGATTCAATTTTTGAAAAATAGAATAAATTATTTGAGCTCAACTTTGAGCAATTGTGCATTTAATCATGATAGATTGGAAACCTTATTTCAAAAGAAACAAGTTTCACATGTTCATGCACATCACCCACGGCATACATATACACACTTTGCACATCATGATCATACTCATTCTCATGTGCATACTAGGGTGTACAAATGTACACATTGCGACGGCAAAGGCTATTTAGCAAAGTTTTGTTTTGATAAGATAAATCATATCAATTTTTCTAATAAAAATGTTTGGCTTCCAAATAATACTAACCCCCGTGGACCCAAAAGAAAATGGGTACCAAAACCCTCACCTCTTGTGTTTGATGTAGGTGTGGGCTCTCACATGACGTGAGAGAATTGGTGCCTTGATGGCTGATGTAAGAGCTAGATGGGCATACCCTATTAATGCATCGCTATCAAGGAAGTTAGGTGGGAGGACCACCATGGTTTAGAGATATAGAGATGTGTCCTAATGGTTTTGGTAACTATCTCAAACTCCTTATTTGTTTACATGCTTTTTGATTATTGATTTTTAGCATGTTTTTCATGATTGCTATTAAATGTCATGTTATTTAGACTTATGACATACATGTATAGTAATTGAGATACACCCATGTTCATATGGATCCATATTTTGTGTTCTCATTTTAGTTTAACTATTGTATATATCATTACTCTAAAACATATGCATTTACCTTAATAATCATGTTTGTTTATGGTTTTGCACTACATGTTTTGATTACATGTTTAAATGTAAATTTTCATTAAAACTTGTGCATATACTCGTACAGCTAGTGAGCCACATTTGATTATTGTATGCTTGTGCTTAATTGCTCATTTGTACCCATTATATGTACTGGTATAGCCTAGTTTTGATGATTCGTGTATTTTAACTTATTTTTCATATTCTTATGCATGTTATGCTTCATTTATATGTTATTCTTGTCTAAAATTAATAGATATACATGTATACCATTGAGTCTCTTACCTTCATGCAAATTATATTATACTCTTTTGTGTTTAGGATATGTATGTATATTTTAATTTGGATAAAACATACATATACCTTTGAAGTTTGATTTTGATGAAAAATACATTTTATGCTTTTGATAAAAAAAATATTCATGTTTATTTTGAGCTTTATTGATCGTTTTCATGAAAATGCTATTTACATGATTATTGTGCACTCACACTCATTTGTTTACTCATGACATTGTTTTTATGAGAATATTTGAGCTTTATAGATTTCAAGTGTCAAGTCTGGTGTTTTTAGCATACTTCATGAGATTATATGATTTGGTTTCTAGTTTGAAGGATCTTTAACTAGTTTTTCAAAGATTACTTTAAACTAGTTATTTATTCTTCATTTGGTAGTGTTTTCAAAATACAATTATTTTCGAATCTTATTTTTGAAAATTTCTACCCTTAAAGGGAGGTTGGATGGGCGACCATATCTTGTATGCTCAAATTGAAAATCTATTTAAACGTGTGCATGAATATGGTGGATAGTTATAAGTTATACACATGAACTTCATGAAAATTTTATCTTCTGTATACTCATATTTGTTTTCTCAAATATGTATGCTTCAAATCTCAAATAATATCAATTTCAATTGGTATTTCTTTTTCATACATATATATATATATATATGTTTTGATGGTGCTTGATTTACACATCCATTATATGTTTAAAGCACAAATTATGTTTATGCTAAGCTTGACTTAAAATTAAAAATAAATTGGTATCTTTATAAGCTTATGCATTGTTTTCAATTGGTGTTTCAATTGACATTTTATTTGGTATCAAAATTTACAATATATTTCAATTGGTATCAAAAATATAAAATGTTTTACTTTCATTGGTATCTTAGAATTTTGTTTATTTACAAGTGGTACCAACTTATAAGTTTGTCAACTACAATTTGTTTCATTGGTATCAAAATTTGTTTTTGTTGACTTGAGAAAATTCAAATTTTGTTTTAAAGTGATTTCAAGATTCTTGATATGTGTTGCCTATATGTAAGGGGAGCTTAACATCTCTTCTATATATAGATTCATGTTGAGTGTATCTTTATTGAGGAGCTTGACATCTCTTCTTTATGTAGTACACGTGTGTAGAGGGAGCTTAACATCTCCACTTATGCATTGTATATTATTCTTTATGTGAGTTAAGGTTTTTGTCATCCCTTCTTCATGTAATGCATGTATATCGCATATACATCTTTATTGGTTGATTTGTTTTCACCCCCTTGTTAATGATTTGCCAAAAGGTGGGAGAAGTATTTTGGAGTCTATATATGCAAGTTTATTTCATTTCCCTATTTTATACAAAAAAGGGGGAGAAGGATTTTGATTTATGCATATATGTTTTGTTTATGCAAAAAGGGAAGAAATATTTGGTGAGTTAATGCATGTTTATCTCCTTGTTTATGCATACATTTTGGTTAGTTTATGCACTTCATTGAATATATATTTGATTATTGTTATGCATGAGTTAAGGGGGAGCTTTTATGAAGCTTATCTTTAATCCATGCATATATAACTCCATGAGTTTTGTCATCATCAAAGATTGTTGACCTAAAGGCCCATCACTCTAGTTTTGATGAAGATTAACTCATATAGTTATAGTACTAATGATCTTGTGTTTAATTAGTCTCAGATATTTGATCAAGATCTTAGTTGGTGTTTAGCTTCAACAACGGATTTAAGGTCAAGTTTTAGAGCTAGCACATGTTGATTCAAGAGCTTACGCATCAAGATTGCATCAAGTACTCAAGAGGAGTCTAGTTCATTGGATCAAAATTTGGACCAAATCAAGAAAAAGGATTTTCAAGAAGACTTTTGTCGGGTTTTGTAAGTGTTTTAAGATTTTATTTTTAGATAAAATGTAAATGATAAATTAGTTGGTAGATTGTTCAAGTTCATATACACTCACACACAAGATATATGTGTTTTCATAAAAGAGTTTTCGTTTTAGAAAATACCGATTTGATTTTAAAGCTTCAAAATATACATGTGTTTTATCAAAAGTTATTTTAGAGCTTATTGTCAAAAATATAGATATTTCATCATATATGTGTAGTGGATCATATCCATACACCCCAAGCTTCAAAAGAGTTTAAAATATCTTGTTTTGTATTTGGAGAAGTTTTAGAAAAATCATTTTTGAAAAATATACAGATTTTTGTTTAAGCCAAAATTTCCTTATCACAAAAAAAATAGTTCAAAATGTGTGTAATATGTTTTAATTTTTAATCAAACATGTTTGTAATTCAAAGTATATTAATGAACTTATTTTTGTAGAATTTATGAGAATTTATGCGATTTTATTGAAGGTAAGTTTTAATCCCTGAAAAATTGCTGACCAGGCCTTCTACCAGTCGACCGGCCGGTCGACCATCCAGAAGTCGGTCGACCAATGTGCACGAACGTACACAGCCAAGGGTCGGTCGACCGCCAGAGAGCTCCTGCTCTCTGTAAATGGCCCAGTCAACCGCTAGGTCATAGCCCAGTTTTCGGTCGACCGACCGGTCGACCGCTTTTCCCAACGGTCGGAAATCCAACCGTTGGCGGTCGACCGGGCGGTCGACCGACATCAGGGAATCCTGCTGAGTTGGACCCCAACGGCTACATTTTTTAGGCCTATAAATTGGGGCTGTTTTGGGCTATTTTAGATAAGATTTTAAGTGGGTTTTCAAGATAGTTTTTCCTACACTTATAAGTGTTTATCTCCACTTGTTTTATAGTCAAATACTTTCATATCAAAAGGAGAGTTTTTCAAGAGTGTTTTGTAAAAGAGATTTCTTGAGTTCTTCACCACCAAATCAATCATAGTTTTCTCACACGCACTTGAGTTATCCATTGTTATATCAATCCTCTAGGTATCTTTGTTGTGAGAGTGGTTTTAGGTGATCAAAGTGTTGAGATCACCAAAGTGTTCTATCTTGCATTTAAGGAGGCGAACTTGCGGGTTCGTGTTGTTTCGAGTTCTTGTGGGAGCTCGGTGTAGAGGTGCGACCTCGGCAAGCTAGTGTGCTTGCGTGTGTAGTTCTTGCGGGAATAAGAGAGGGACTAGTGAGTCCAAGAATTCTAGTGTGAACTCCTTGTAGGTGTTGCAGCACCGAGTGATCCGATGGATCGATTCTAATGGAAATCCTTCATAGTGATAAAGGCGGGGACGTAGAGCAAGGGTGCTCGAACCTTGAAACAAATCTTCCGTGTTTGCGATTGATCTCTCTCTATCTCTCACTTGTGCTTATATCTTGCATGCTTATATTGCTTTCTTCTTTATATGTTTGATATATACTTGTGCTTAAATTGATATATGCTTGGGGTTGTTTGCTCACACTTGTATTCAACCAAGAGAGCCATAGCGGCACCTCAACTCTTATCTAGATAAATCTTGAGGAGATAGTTCAGAACCCTTCACCGGGAATTCGGCTACACTCTTAGGATATACCTTGTGTGTTTAGCTTAATAGTTTTTAGTTTACTTAAATAGTTTTAATTTTGCATTAATTCATCATTAGATTAGCTAGTCATCTATTCACCCCCCTAGGTGATTTCACTATCTATGTTGGATAGTTGAAGTAATGATAATATTTATTGTTGTTATAATGATTAAGTTTGTTAATTCAGATTATATGTAATGACCCGCCCATACCTAGCCCTACCCGAATTACCTGACCCAACCCAAACCCACCCCAAACCATGGGGAGGATTTGGGTTGAGTACTATCTATATCCATTGAGCTTCGGATGGGTTAAGGGGGGATTTAAATTTCGAGTTTGGGTATAGAACTAGTTATAAACCCGACCAACCCGACCCATTGACACCCGTAGTGGGTAGTACTCATTCAGACATACTGAATCAATGGGTAACAAAATATAAGTCATTATCATCACCGATAAAAGATCATCAAATTAACCTGTCTTCATCATCTAAGTAACAAATCGAGCAAAAGAGCCAAATGGGTTAGTTGTACATGAAACAGAGCAAAACTTACAGAAATTCAAAAAACAAACCAGCTTGACCACTAAGGATGGGATCATGGGATCAGCAAACCACATGCACAGAGGATATTAATAGTACACGTATGTAACCGTATAGAAAACAGAGACATGAAATAGACACGGATATGACTCCGAACAGCCAGAATAGCACACAAAATCATTAAAACATAAACTCAAGGACGAAGCTAGTTTATTATACTGGTTATGAACAAAGGTAGAACATTAAATCAATAAAACATGAACGTGTGCCTCGCACATACCTAGAAACCTAGTATTATGTATTAATCACCAGAGCCGAAATCAGAGCTCAAAATGAAAACTATTGAAAGATACTCTTCCTTTGAGACGATACAGACACCAAGCTCTCAAACTACCGAACATGCTCACACACAAGTGTGTGTCCACCTGTATTAATCACCAAATCTAAAATCAAAGGTCAAAATGAAACCCATTGAAACCTCCTCTTCCTATGGTTACCCGCATCCTAAACTGAAACCAAGTTCTCAAATCTAAAAGCAAGACCTTTTACTAGTCTAGGTGAGAACTTTAACAATACTACTTCAAACTTCCACATTGATTTTCCATCTTTTTATCTTAATCTAGAAATTTAAGGTTGATATATCTTCATAGTATAAATATTTCATATTTACTTGCTACTGGAACAACAAACGATGATCCACATTGATTTGTATAGAAATGGTTAATACAATTCCATGATTTTACTAATCTTTCTTCTTCTTTTTCCCATCCGATTTTGACGGAAACCAATTCAACCAATCTTGGTCAATCTGCAATTTGCCTACACTGATAATAACTATTGTCATGTATTCTGCAACCACCTTTAACCACTAACATATTTTGATCTGCAATGTTGGAGTTGGAACTCTGTCCACTTACCACATACAAAATGACCGTCAAATATCAAGAAAATATACCCAATCTTAACTGACAAACTAAACTGTGAAAGACCATTAAAACGCTGGTAGAAAATTCCCAAATGACATATCCAGCTAGGTGTGCGTGCCAGTGGAAGAAAGCAAATGGAAGGATGGAGAATAAAGGTTTGCTTACACTTGCAAAATCAGCTGGTAGGGGAGGAAGTATTCTAAATGAAGTAGATCGGTTATCCAGCTTAAATCTGTTCGGCAAAGATGCTGGGAGAGAACTTGTCTGACTCGTGTTCCTCAAGGATTGCTGCAAAATAGGTGCTTTTGAACCATTTGAAATAAGGACGCCTTCAGATTTTGTTCTCTCTAATGTCTTCTCCGTCACTTGGCCTACGTTCTTGGGAGTTACAGCCTTTTCAGCTTGACTACCTCGATCAACCTTTTGCCTTTTAGCTGTCTGCTCAGGAACCATATCCCCCTTTTTGTTTGAAATAGCCTGCAGTAAACATGTCAAACATTTTGGATCTCAATAAAGATGATGGAAATTGAACAGCAAAGTTGGACTATAGTTATGTTAACTCCTAAAAGTAGGAGAGAGTATAGAATTCGATAATCGTGGGCGCATCATTTCTAAAGCAAAACAGAATGGTGTTATAAAATGTTAAATTTACTTTTAGAATTAAATTGGTGTGTGTAATCAACCTTTAATAATATGTTTGTTTACTGATTTTCTTTTGCAATGGTGCGCATTTAAGTTGAAACAGAAGGAAAAACTAGAAATAAAGGCATTTTTAGCGGGGGAATTAAATCTTCCTTCTTCGGCATTTTTATAATGCAAGATGCACCATCTTTACAATTCAAAATGGTTGCACTAAAAAGCATTCTCATATTATGAAATATATGATTCGAAGACAAGTTTTAAAATTGATTTATGAAAATGAAAAGTATTTCTGACAATGGCAGCACAGTTGCTTTTGACAATCTCAAAAAACATCCAAAGTGGTAGACTGCTTTGTTAATCAAGCAATTGATCCAGCTTCCAAGTAGCAGGCATTAGTGGACTGAGTTAGTCAGTAGTTTATATAATGACTTCTGTTTCATAATCAGGCTATTGTTTTGTCAACTGGTATAGCAGGCTCTACTGATTGTTACATTTTAAAAGGAAATAAAAAACTTTGGGGTGGGTTTTGGTTGTTTTTTTTTTTGTTTTGGGAGAGGAGAGGGGGGGGGGGGCGCGGGCGGCGGTTGGTGTGGGATTTGACTATGCTACCATGTTAAGAAAAGAAATTTTCGGACTTAAGTTCGGAATATTACTTGTTTCTCAAATTTATTTAACTGGCGCCTGAAGTCATCACGTTTCTTGGCCAAACTCTCTTGTTTCTTGCGAAGCTCTTCCAAAAGCTCCAAACTCTCCAGCTTCTTCTGCGCAGGAGGTGCTGCTTTTGGGGCATTACTCATGAGAGTTTTTACAGGCCCATCAACAGGCATAGGCGTCTCAGCAGCAGGTATATTACTCCTCCTTTGAGCTGAGATTGGTAGGGTTCCTTTTCCTCCATTAGCAACATGCTGCTTTGATGGAACAGAAGTTGTCACCACACTAGGGGACTGTACAGAAGTATTGTGATCACTACCTTGTCCATCGTCAGAAATTCTATCACGATTAGCCCATGATAGTCTAATGAAGCGGTTACCCATTACTGCTTCAGGAGATTTAAGGGCTGCTTCTGCCTCTTCCCTTGTAGAGAACTGGACAAAAGCTTTTTCACTGTTCAAAGGAATATAAATATCGATAATTCCACCAAATTTCTGAAAGTGTGAAAAGAGTGCATCCCTCCTATTGCTTTCTTGAGGAATTCCATTTACATAGAGTGTGCGTAGAGCTTTATGAAATACCCTTCCACTCTTGTGCCCAGAGTCTGTGTGTGATTTAGCAAAAGGCTGTACTGTTGTTCCTTTTGAACCAATCTCTGTGTGGCCAGCACGTTTGCCTTGACTAAAATCACGAGGATTGTGTGTAGCTTCTCCACGATCTTCCTTCGCTTCATTTCCTAGATGGCCAGTTGCAGACATGTTACCAAACCTGCTTCCCGCATCTGACTTGTTTGCAGAACCAATCCGACCCCAAACGGATGAATTGGTATTCTGTGGACCAATATTACCTACAACTCTTCTGCTTGGAACTTCACTTTCAATGCCATCAGATTTAAAACTCTGGCGAGCAGAAGAATCACCATCCCATGAAGGTTCATCTTCAACATTTGGTGACGGAAGCCTTGAGAGCGCAGCAGATGTATCAGGATGGTCATTACTCCACAAAGGCTGATCAGGATCATATACATCTGCATCTGCATCAGCACCACCAGAAGTAGAAGGAGTATCATTCAGTTTCATTGCATCATCCATCACACCAGATTTGCTACTTTTACTGGATATGGATTTTGTATTTGTCAATTGGCCTGAGGAGGCAGGAACTGGAGGTAAAGGTCCTGTACCAGCTTGGATCCCCAATGGATGTGAACTTGGAATAGAAACAGGGAGATTAAATTGAGATAGACTCTGCAATAGAACAGTTATTAGTTATGACAGATAATAAAACATCGGATAGGCAACAGACATAATTTAAGATTTCATATCCCTGAAACCAAAGTGACCAGAAAGAACTGGCAGGTTAAATTTGTGTGTTAAGGATCTAGACTCCCAAATGCATCCAAAATAAAAAGAGCATCATAAAGTATACAAACATAACATAATAGTGAGAATGATATCATGCAACAGAATTTCCTTCCAGATCAATATTTTGAGACAGAAGATAATGTCCCAAAGCAATTTATAAAAGGCATCATTCTGTCAACGCCCAAAAAGTGCCAAGGAGTATAATGTTAAGAATATCAAATGCATCAATTCTACTTCCATTCAATAAGGATTTAAATATAATATGAATTAGAAAAGGACCAGTATAATTCAAGAAAATAAACAATGCAAAAGTTTGAAACCCATTACTCCAGAAGTTAAAATGATTAATTCTGATATAACATGAGCTTTGAAATATCAAGATGCAACCGATTAAAATTAGGAAACACCTGAACATCTTCCACAACTATTCGGTTCAAACCATGTTCCATCGGGCACATATCCCCTCTTAGGCAAAAACCCCTCTCCTCAAAGTCTCTACAACGTTGTCGTGGCATGCCAAGATTCAAAGGAGGGTTAATTGCAGGACATAGGGGCCCTTGCAAACCAAGTGGGTTAAGTGGATCCATAATCCCATTGGGCATCCCAGGGATGAAACCAAATCCACCCCAAGAAGAGCTTTGTGTGCTTGCAGCACTTGGTAACCCCGTTCCAACAATTAGGCTAGGATGTCCCGGGCCTTGTGAAGCCATCTGTGATGCAAAATCAAGGGCACCATGTGGGTTGAATCTTGAATCATGTTGGTTCCAGTGGACTGTACTCCTTCCTCTTCCTCTACCTACAGGACGGCCAATGGATGTGGAGAAATCAAATCGTGGACCAGGATCATTGCGAAGCGAGAGGCTGAATCTTGTTCGTGTGCCTAAATCTGAAGGAGCCCGCAGAAGAGTTGTCAAACCAGAACGACGCCTATCGAACTTTGATGAGATGTTCCTCTCTGAAGTAGGGTTATACTCTTTTTGAATCTCGCCTGACTGAAGATCAGTATCAAGGAATACTTGCCCATTATCATAAGGCTTGTTTCGCTTCCTGTTAGGCCTCCTTACATATTGTTCTTGAGTATCAGTTTCAAAAGAATTTGGCTGAGCTTCCCTCCTACGATGTTTATGGTTGCGATCATCATCATCATCATCACTGACTTCTTTGTCTTCAGGATCACTGGACAGTTCTGAAGAAGTTGAAAGATTCTCGTCACCGGTTGATGAATTCTTCAGCGGATGAATTCCCTCTGCAATGGGAGCCTGAGATGGTTCCGGATTATGGATTAGATCCAAGGTTCTATCTACTTTTACAATTGAACCATCCTCGAGTGCCTCAAACAACTTAGCAGTAAATGAATTTGCTCCTGCAAACATCAAAAACATTTAAAGTATCAAGTACCAAAGAAAAAAAAGCGAATCTGAACTGTAAATAAGAAAAGTTATACAGTCATCATCATGTAATGTGAAAAAGGACTAGTTCATGATGATTACTCCTATTGTTACATTATCCAAAAGGTATGAATAACAAAGTGCATTATACACGAGACAATGAACTTATCGGCATTTCCAAGATTGTAAAAGTTGTTTTATTTGCCCAGCTATTTGGGTGCATAATCGTGTTTGGTGCTGCAGTGCATCGAATTGGTCTTTGCAGACCCATTATGCAGACAACCTCATAAACGGCCCACATAGACTAATGGCAACACATAATAGCCCATATACCATGGTTAAATGAAGTACCAAGACCTAATATTTATCGTGTTTGGGTAAATGGATCAGGTTTTACTCCGACCAGTTAATCCCCCCCCCCAAACCAAAAGCTTCTCCTTTCCTGTCGGTTTCCCTTCTAGGGCAAGACTAAGAGGGATGCAGATGTCGACCCCCCGGCTACCATGATAAGTGATGAACTCCCAGCAAAGAGTGGTACACATATCTGGATGTACCTTCTCTTTCTGTGTCAACAACAGGCATGGAAAAAAGAAACAAGGTTTGACTGGGTTTCTCATCTGTGGTCAGCTCTTCGGCAGGTGAGTCCCTTCAATAGCCATGGTGATTGGCAAGGGGATAAGTGATGAGGGTATATAGAAGATTTGAGGAAACTAATTTCTCACAGGAAACTTCACAATAATCAGTCACTGTGAATCACTGGGTGGTTTTGATACCAAAGATTAAAAGGGAATGGTGTTGGTGAGGTGTGGATACATGCAAGTACAGTTGAGTCTTACTGGATGGGTTGGAATGCGTTGTTGTAACTGAACTTATGGTTGATGGTGACCAAGTTGACTAGCTTTAGTGAGTCTGGTCTTGCTACATTGGGATCAGTGGCTTGAGAGATTTGATATTTTGAAACGTTTAGATCCTCTTTTCCCTACTTTTTACTTTACTTTCATGAGATTTTTCAGTATCTAAAACATAACTAAAATACTATTTTGGGGAACTGGGGAAGGGTGGAGAATTGGTTGCGTTATGCAGTGTGCGAGTACCTGCATAACTAAACCACATATAATAACATCGGTTATAAAAACAACCAACATTGCACGTCTAACAAAATGACAAACAGAATCCCCGTTTTTAGCAAGGGCCAGAACAAAAATGCTTATTAAAGGTCCCCTCCTCAATCATCTTGACAATTATTCTCCTTTGCTTTTGTCTCAATCCAGGTTCTTTAACCAACTTCTCACCCTACAAGTACCTTCAGCAATGAGAATACACCTCACCACAACAGCCACATTCATTGGCAGTCTGCGTTCGTGTTCCCATCTTGAACAATTTTCCCTTGCTTTATCCTAGACTTGACTGATGCTACAACCAACTAAAGACCACTACATGAACAGATGTACTACTTAATCTATGTTTCCTCATGTTGCGACAACGTTCTCATTTGAACTATCGGGCATCTTCTCTTTACTTACTGCGACAAGAAACAGCTAGGATTCATTTCATTCCCTCCTTCCAGTTGCTTTTCAATCAATCTCAGCCAAGAACCAAATTCTCCCCAGAAAGAGATCCAGTATCCAAACTATGTGCTTTACAACTCCAGTAGAACAATGGAATGAGTGCCAAAGACACTGAAAGTCACCAAATCTGGCATTAACAAGTCAAAGATCGACAACCACCAACTTGAAGGCTGGTTAAAGAAGAAAAAGGATCACAAGGATTAGGGAGCATGCCGCGGTCTCATTACATTGGGTATTCTTAAAGAACATTTCGCTTAGATTGAAATCAGAAAGAAAATGGTACCGTTCATTTAGCTTCTCTAAAATCAGATGACTCTTATTACGTATAGGTACTTTTAACATTTAGTTTTCAGTTTCCATTACATTTTTCTCGCTATCCTGTCAAAGTAGGATGAATTAATGATAAAGACATAAGCTTACCAATTAAAAACCAAGAGCACACTGGGCTTATTTCAACTACTTTGGTCATAACCATCTATGGCTAACCTATGTTAGGTATGACAGCCTATTTGAGTCGCACTAGTAGTTTAACCTAAAAGGAAGAAGAACAATATTAGACCTATCAATGTACCTATTTTACATATATGGTTTAAGAATAGAGTTGTTTTCACTTGAGAAAAGATGTTTTCCCTCTGCTTTTATTGTTATTCAATTATCTTATGCAACTTCAAAAATCAGCTCCACTTTGTTTCACTCAGCAATCTCCAATACCACATATCCGCCCTCCTTTCATCTCTGCATCACATGCAGAAAATTAATTCCAACCTAAGCATTATCCTAAGATCCCCGCTACAACTTCCAAATCAAGCATCAAATTCCCCTTGCACAATCATGCTATTCCGCTCTGAAATTGATAACACACTTATGTAGCACAGACATCCCTATCATAGAGCCATGGCGTGTCTCAAATGTGTATGGCATGTGTGTCGACACACATAGCGTGTGCATTTTTAAGAGTTTGCCACATATCTGTATGTCGTGTCCGTGTCAGAGGAGGAGGAGTCATGTCCGTGCAAGATAGCATACCTCTATTAGTATACTTTCTATGATTCCAAGCGACTGAGATCTCAGAACAGCAATCCATGAGATTCTGCATGGCTTGAAGCTCACAATAGCGGGTCATCTTTCCAGAAAATCATAATTGGGCATGTTTCTACTAAATTTGATTCCCATCTAACCATGCAACCCTAGGTTTTCTGAAAGATACCTTGAAAGGTTACATTACCAATTCTACAGATTTCTATACCTATAGTTGTCACTCAATCTACAGCTGAACACTTCATGTGGATATGGCCCCTCTATCCATAAAAAACATAACATTTATCAGTTTTAAGCCACAGTTCTCCGGCTGTCTAACCTTGTAATCCTAGCTTATGGCACTAGCTCTGCCAATTTCTATGCATTTTTAGTAATTTGCCATGTAAATCAGTACTTGACCAGCTCACATGAACATAGTGCACAAGATATGGATTGTACCAGAACATTTAATCTAAAAAATGCAAAATTAATGTCACTATCACAGGGCTATATTATAAAGATATGGACTGTTCACGCTGCTGATCACGCAAACATCATCCAGAAACATACATCACAGCATAATGGTAATCTCTAGTGATTCCATTGTTGGTTCGACTTCTAAAGATCACATATCAGTCAAGGACTCTAATAGCAAGGCAATTATCAGAGGCTTGAAAGAAGTTTTTTACAGTGCAACAGCACTAAAAATCCAATCAGAAAGTCCACTATTTTAACAATGCAACCTAATTATTCTACTTGATTAGGTTAAGGGACATCTCATCATACAGGATGAAACAGGTGTCCATCAAAAAAGGGGGCATGGTTCCTTATTGTTCTTCTGGACTAATTCACAGATCCTTTAGACATAGAGCTTGCCTGGCTTTGAAACAATACCCAGAATGGATGTGAACATGTTAGTAACATAACCTTTTTTAAAAGAGACTAAAGGATAAAGTACATAAATGATGTACTTATTCAGTCATGGCATCCATTACGTTGCATCCTTTTCGGCCAATCCTGATCTAGTTTTGTTTCTCCAAGAAGTGGAACCTTAAACAACTCTTTTCTTTCATCAAAGTAAAGCTCTGCAACGGTGTCCCAGATGCAAAGGAACACAACAATTCATCCCAAACTTGGTGGTTAGGCTCAACGGTGACGATACCGTAGGGAAGGTCAACCACAGCTTCTAACACGCTCTTTGAACTCGTGAATTCCACAATCAAAAGACCATACCCTCTTCTCTGACATCGGTACCCAGAGGCCTTGGATGATTAAGATAAGTCTAAGACTTTCATCAATATTGCAAACAATATTAAGAGCATGCACATAGGATTATTGTTTATCAGTCAGAGCCTAATGGCACATCCTTGCCAATTAGCCGAAGACACCGTCCATCTCCCTGGTGCAGGCCCGCATCAGGGTTCCTTGTACAAAGAGAGGAGAAGTCGCTAGTTATTACCCCCACCTTATATCTAGGGTGTTTTTTTTTGTTTTTTTTTTTTTTTTTTGGGGGGGGGGGGGGGGGGGGGGGGGGGGGGGGTGGACAAATACATAAATTCCTATGATATTCATTGTTCAGTTTGAGAATAATGTACTGAATTCGTAGAATACACTTCCACAACATCTACTTCTAGGGTTGTTGTGAAGAATATTTGTCGAAGGCCTGGCTAGCGACAAGAAACTAATGATTGCATGGAATCAGGATGCTTAACGTTCACCCAGTAGTTTAACCCTTAGAAACATGAATTGCCAAAGAACTGGCTGGTTATAATTAGCGATCAGATCTCAGGGATCCTTAATGCTACACAAAATATTTTCAAGTCAACATCAACTGTGAATAAGTCAGTATAAGAACTTGAATTTGTTTAATGAAAGAAGGGGAAAGCAATTGATCAGCAAACAGGCGAGATTAATGTTCAACAAATAAATAGGAGAAAACCACCCAAAATTAAAATCTCATGAAAAATGAGATGGTAAGACAAGTGATATGCCAAGGTCATATTTTTTTTTTAATACCATGAATGAGAATGAAAATATGCAAAGGATAGGCTCATTCATCAACTGAATTAGTAATGAGCCTGTTTTAACACTACCAAAAACCAAGAACTACCAGAACAAGGAAATAATTATAAATGTTACATACCACTGCCCAAAAACTCAACCAAGTTATCCGTGCATAGTTTTGCAGTTCCTTTGGAGGTTTGTCTTTCTTCAGCAATGCCACCACATACTTTGCGAGAATTGCAGGATCAGCCTCGGTCCTATTATCACAAAGGGGAGAAAAACCATCATAATATTTCTGGCAGGTGCATTTCTCCCTGACAAGAAGTTTCCGTCTACAAAAATGACCTATGTGTAACCCTATGTGCTAAAACAGTAAGAAAAATAAAATATATTTCTGAAGAATCACCAGGAACTTCTGTGTGATGTACTAAAACATGTAACATTCACTCTCAATATAAGAAGCACAAAAAAGGGATTATAAATGTTTCTGAAAAAGCAAGTGGTTCCCATGAGAAAAGAACAGAGCTATAGATGTATAAATGAAAAGAAAAAAGCCCAAGATTAAAAGAAAAAGAGGCATCTCCAAGAAACTCTTATTATATGCAGCATTTTAAGCTTGTTGATAGTTCACAGATATATTTATTTACTATGTTGTCATGTTAGCTCGTACTCAAAACTATAGGAGCATAAATTTCAATGATAAGATGCCCAAGTAGACATCAAATAATCATAAATTTATCTTCTATATAATGTTATGAATAAAGAAAAATGAGCTTTCAGGCCTAGGGTTGCAATCATGACCAGACCTGAACCTAGTTTTCATTGAACATGTTCCAAATGGTGTAACAGATTTAGTTCACAAATATCAGGTAATTAATAATGTGCATATGTTGTATTGTTAACAGGTCTTCAGTCTTTTGTTTAATCACAGCACCCTTCTCACTGAGTGCAGGCACATTGTCCTGATTAATAACATAGGCAAAAGTTTCTGGTGGTGACTGGTGGAAACCTGTATATGCAACAAACTAACTCTTGTTTGGGACACAAATGTTAGAATGCATCCCCAAAAATGTAAAATTATGCGCAGTGAGGCCATCTCAAGAACAACCATACTCTCTTTCATAAGATTTCTGAAAGTCCATTCATGTTCCCAGATATATAACAACAGTCCTAGTAAGACCTGGAAAATAAATTTCTACCTTTTTTATTGTAAGCTTCTGATTCTCACAATATATCCTTTTCTTTTGCGCAATTTATATACCATCATTAGGAGCATACAGGGTCATAAAGTATCCATAAATATGTGGAAATTTTTATAAGATGATGAATCTACATAAATGTGGCAGCAAAATAATCTAGAAGTTCTTCACTGGGTAGAAATTTGCATATTGTATAAGCACAAAACAAGGTTGAGGCTTCAGAAATAAAGGTTATACTAAAAGCTAACATATCAGTTTCGAGGTTTAAGTCTTCCAACCAAAATCAACTATTTATACACCAAATAGTTCATCAGATAAAGCTCGAAACCAATTAGAACTAGGGTTATGTATTTCTTCGTCGATCTATTCGCATTATCCTGGGCTGTTAATATAAGATAAATAAATAAAAGTGACTAATAAAATTGTAAGCTATTTTGCCCTCCAAGTTGCTATTCTATCAACAACATTGTATATACCCACACAAATAGGGGTGCAAAACGACCCAGTCCCGAACCCGTCGGGCCAAGGGGCGGGGCGGACCAAGCCCGCACCCGCCCACAACTAACGAGCGGCCTGGCCTGCTGACCCACCAGGATGGTCCGTGCCGGACACAGGCCGGCCAACCCGAATAATAAAAATCCAAAAAAAACTAAGTATAATTTAATTTTTTTTTAAATGTTAAAAATCCCAAAAAATCAATAAAATTCAAAATTTCCAAAAAATTGACAAAATTGCAACAAGTTCTGAAATGAAAATTTTACTTAATAATCCAATAAATTAAATAAATTGATACAAATACATTTTATTAAATATTATATGTTGAGTTCCAACGAGTTCTTATATCTTGAGGTAACTTTTTAATTTATAGGCCCAAACCGGAACAAATTTGTTTAAAGTTTTGCCTCCTTGGGCCACTACTTCTAATAAAAAAATAGTATTTATTAACTTTTGAATATAATCATCTATACATTTTAAATCATCATATACACACGAGTTAATGATGTGACACACACTGAATATGAAAAAGTATGCCATTCAAAACCGGTTTTAAATTATTTTTAAAAACTCAATTGCAGCAATATTACTCGTAGCATTATCAACTGTAACAGAAAAATTTAGACTCAAGTCTAAAATCTCTAACAACTCAGAGAGTGGTCTGACTAAGATTTGAAGCATTGTGAGCAAAAAAATTGAAACTAATAATTTTTTTTGTTTAAAAGCCAATCAGAATCAATAAAATGTGCAGTAATAACTATGTAATGAAAGCCGTTAAGAATTTCTTAGCAATCAAAAGTAAGTGCAACTCTTTATGACATAGAAGAAAAAATTGCAAACAAAATTGTTTCGATCTTTAACAACCCTGAACATTTCCGTTCTAATAGTATCTTTACATAATGGATCATATTCTGGATTATGAGTATTTTTATTAAACTCTGTGAATGCTTCATTCTCAGCAAACTAAAAGGTTGTTCAACACTAATAAGATATTTAGCTAAATTAGTTTTACCTCTCTGACATTATAACTAAAAGTACTTAGTGTGTCACTTAAAGTGAATTTGTGTTTGTTGTGGTTGATTTTAAGGATGATTTTTTTCATAATCAGTTTCACTATTTTTAGGAAAAACATAAGAAACATTTGGACAAAACTTGTATATAGTCATCCTAGCTTCATTAAAAGTTTCTTATTAAAAAAAATCAAACCTCATATTTTCTCTGTATTGGAAGTTGATACTCCGACAGAAGTAGGTGTATTGTAGGTTCAGAAGAAGCAATAAACTCTTGGATTGTGTTTCTAATTATGTGAATGACTAAAATGGAGTATCAGGTAAAGACAAATGCAAATCATGTCATTCTTGACTAGTCAAACTAAATTACTAGTATACCTAGAAGAAGGATTATTACAGCCTGCTGATGAAGAGTGTGCAACCATTTTTGACTAGTAACATGCTTTAAGTAAATGTGACAATAATATAAATATCAAAATGTGAAAGAGAGCTTAAGAGCTTGAACACTGAGAGCTTCAGAGCTAGAGCACTTCAGAACTTGAGAGAAATTGTATAGAATAGATTTTTTTTGAGATTTTTTGAGTTATTAATGAAATAAAGTTAGGAAGAGGGAGTATTTATAACGGGGAAGAGGGTGGTAAAATGTATTTTTTTGCAAAAATTTGAATATTTGACCCAATATATCTGTTGGGAGGCTATTTGTAAAAAAAAATTACAAACCCTCTCACAACGGCTAAATTTCCCTTAATATACCCATTGGGTTTTTAAACAAATTGCAAAATATCCCCCAAGACCCCAACAGCTAAAAAAAACCGTTGGGCGGATCAGCCAAGTCGGGCCGTGGGCCGCAATTGCCCCACCAGGCACGCCCGGTAAATGGGGCGGGCCTGTGCCAACCCGGGCCGGGTCCGTATGGGTTGGCAAGCCGTCCCAGCCCGTTTCGAGCCCCGACGCACAAATACGAATTGTACAAACCGAGTGAATTAAAACCTAATTGTGTGATTGAAAATTAAAAGAAACAGAGAAGTTGTTCACTAGCTATATACTCTAGCATTTAAAGTCCTTTCAATTGCTTGGCGATTAAGTTTACTCGGAGAAAATGCCATTCCAACTTCAAGTTCTCTCTTTAACAAAAGTTTCAAACAATGCCCAACATGAACAAATCAAAGTCTAATAGGTAAAAGAGCAATAGGCTGCCACCACAGAAACAAGCACGTTGAGCTTATTGTCATCATTCTATAGCTAAAGTATTACTAAATTGCCATTATACTTTACTCCTCAGTGCCAACCGAGCATAATTTATAAGTGTATTGACAAAACTAAAGAAAAAAGTCGAGGTTTTTAGGGTTCCAATCAAAGTTTCATTGAACCGATGAAGAAACCTGTTAGGGTTGGGTTTTCTACGATTATTAGGAGGCAAAAATAGAAAACTAGGGTTTTAGGGGATCCTTACAATGGTTCGAGATTCTTCACGAGGTAGCCGGTGAGTGAGGCCTCCTCAAATTCCATGGCTTCCACCATTCGCCGTCCTCATCGGTGAGTGAATTGAGAGCTGGAGTGGCGAACGAGGAGCGAAGAGGAGGGAATAAAACCATGGGCCGCCATTAGAGGGGACGGCGGGTGGCGGTAGTAATCGGAGCGCGGCGAGGGCTTTTTGGGGATTAGGCCGCTCGCGAAGTTTTTTTGGAGACGAAGAAGAGGGCAGAAATTGGTGGGGAGAAAAAAAGAAAGGAAGAAACGACGAGGGCCTCAATCAACCTTGAAAGAGCTGCGATGAAATAAAACATTTTTATTATTTATTTTTGTGGGAATGTTTACAGTAACGACCTTGGTGTTTCAGAAATAGCGAAAGTATACATTATTGGCAACTTTAAATTGACATTTTTAATTTGCAAATGAATATAGCTAGTATGCCGCCGCCGCGGCCGATCGGTTAGGAAGGAGAAAGGGAGAGGAAAAAGAATGAGGGGTCGACACTTCTCTTTCTCACGCGTGGATGAAGATGGACGGCCGGACAAAGTTTCTATATGAGCCGGGAGAAAACTTCCATTCGGTCGGTTTTAAATGTATAATAGTACACAGCTGTTGAGGTGAGAAATCGAGCGACAATGACAAGAGACGCGACGATTGTGGTGAGAGATGAGGAGGAGGAGGTGGGTGGAGGGAAGGAGGAGGAGACTGGAGGGAGGAGGAGGAAGTTGTAGGGGAGAGAAAAGGAAGACAGCGAAAAAGGGTTGCGCTCTCTCTCTCTCTCTTTCTCTCTCAGATGAAGACGAATGGGCAATTTTTTGAATGAGTCGTGAGAAAAACTCTCATTTCACTCAATTTTAATGATCTGATTTGACAGATGAAAATTACCAATAGTTTTCCCTCTCTGTTTTGGCCTATATTCATCATCGTGATTGCAAAATTGATAAAAATATCACAAATGATATGGTTAATCTTATACAATTAATTAAGGAAAAGAAAACATAATTAGTGTATTATATTTTCATTATGTGCCATGTATGCGTTTGTTTGTGAATCGTAACTTATTCCGTCAGAGAATCTATGTCAAAACAACTTGTTATCGGTATTAGGATAAGTGAAATTCAAAAGTACTTGTTTTGATTAATGATACATGTTTATCTAATTTGTAATTATATTTGTTTTCGGTATCCAGCTCATACGTGTAGCTAGTTTTAGCACATATAGGTATGAGTTTTCGTCGACCATACTTGTTTTCAAATTAGTGTTTGGCAAACGGATATCTATATGATAAAGACCACACTTGATCTGTTTACACTTTCCACCAGGGGTGTTATCGGATGCAGATTATCTATGGATATCCGCATCCGAAACCTCTCCAATCTGGACACGGACATCTTTTTTTTTACATCCATCAACATTCGTATCCGTTTCCGAAGATAAGTGTGGATACGGATATGATAAAGGTAATATTCGGCTCGTGTCAGATCCGATATCCGGAGGTTGGAGGCTTGATAATGATATTCATGTGGAAGAGGCTATTCTACAATAGAACGAGGCAACAGATTTCAAATTTTGAATTGGCAAAAAAAATAATAGTGGAAAGAATCCAAATCTTGCAAGAGTAGTACAAGATATTTTGGATATTTCGAAATCAATCATGGCATTCGAATCAGCATTTAGCACTAGAGATTATGTAATCCATTGATATAGAACCTGAATGATAATGGGTACAATGGAAGGATTGTTATTTACACTGTAATATCGTAATATGTATCGTATTTTATATTATTGTCGAAGAGATAAAAAGTAATATAAGTATGTCTGTTTAGTTTATCCGTAACCGTATTCATTTTTACATTCCCGATTAGTATCCACATCCGATCCGCCAATATCCAATCCGTATCCAATATTCGATTTTGACGGATGCGGATATTATTTTTTCACATCCACCAATATCCGTATTCGAACGTTGAGTGGGATAGGAATATGATAAAGGCAGTATCTGGTATCCGAGTCAGTGGTGAAATCACTTAGAGGGGGGTGAATAGGTGATAATGCTAATATAATGAACTAAATGCGGAATTTAAAAATTAATTACAACAACACTTAATACAACAACGAGTGTAGCCGAATTCCGGTGAAGGGCTCTGAACTAACTCCTCTTAATTCCTCTGAATAAGAGTTGAGGCGCTATGTAAAGCTCTCGTGGTTAAGTATAAGTGAGGCACACAAACACACAAGCATGTATATGATATAGCAATATGAAACAATGCACAAAGTAAAGAGAGAGAAAGTAAGAGTCAATGGATCAAGCGCACCCAACTCTACATCCCCACTTTCACCCAGAAGGATTTCAAATCCACTAGCTTGTTCACACAGGACTCCTACACAGGGAACCTCCACCGAGGATTTGGGGCAATACAATAACTAGGAGTACCCAACTCCTCTCTTTACAACCACAACCTCTCACTAGAGGCTAAGTACCAAGCAACAAAACTATCACCTCACAACTTGAGGGATAAGCACAAAGCTAAATAAGGATCACTTCACAACTTGAGGAATACAACTCAATTGCACAACCTCCTCAACACTGTGAGGGAAAGGCACAAAGCCAAGTAATAATTAGGGTTTACAACTTGGTGATCAAAAGATCACAAACCAATCTCTTTTTCTCACAAACACAAAGATCCTATAGATAGGATAGAATGAAGCTCAAGTGTGTGAAAAACTAAAGGAATGGAAAACAAATACTCAAAGAAAATCCTTGGGAAAAACTGAAATCAAGATAAAGAAGTTGAATCAAAAACACTTTTCCCAAAAATACTTTTCTTTGATTTTCCAAACCCTACAAAAACACCAAATAGATTGTAAAGATTTGAGCCCAAAAACTTCTTTTTGATTGCTGCAAAAACACTGGTAAGATCAGAAATTTTGCTCTCTAAAAACTTGTAAAAACTATAAGATAAAACCCAATTTATAGCCATTTGGAAGAACTAGCCGTTGGCAGCAAATAAGGCCAGTTTTGACCTTACGGTCGACCGGCCAACGGTCGAATTTTGACTGTTGCCAACTATCGGTCGACCGCCGATCGACCGGGCCCTGAACCAGAGAGCAATGGCTCTCTGGCCGGTCGACCGCCCGGTCGACCAGAGCAACCCGAGTGGGTTGCTTTCAGTCGGTCGACCGCTCGGTCGACCGGCTTAATGGGCAGACCAGCGTGCACATTCTTGTGCACGTCGGTCGACCGTCGACCGACTCTGGGTCCGGTCGACCGCCAGAGCCTGGCAGGCTATATTAAGGGATTGAAAACTTAGATTTTTATTATCCAATTAAATCCCATAAAATCTCCAAAAATTTACAAAAATAGTTTTAACATAATACAATGATATACAAACTTGTGTGAAAAATTTCAACACAAATTTTAAACTTTTGAACCATTTTTGTGTTATGAAAATTTTGCCGAAAACCAAAAACCCTATTTTCTAAAACTTGGATTTTTCAAATGAAAATTCGTTTTGTCCAAAACTCATCCAAATACAAAAACATGATATTTAAACAACTTTAAGCATGTTGTATATGGATATAATCCAATATACACTAAAAATATATATATATCATTATTTTGACAATAGATCTGAAAATATGGTTTGTTCCAAATACATGAATAGGTATATCAATGTAAGTTTGTTTAAATAGTTGAAGCATAGATGTATATATAGAATATATCTAATATACGTTTAAACCATGTAAACTTGTATTGATAATTAGCTATTCATAAAAACCAAGATCGGTTAAAGCAAAAACCGAAAACCAAATCCAAAACATGAAACGTGCGTGTGTTGTGAACTTGAGCATATCACACTATTCTAATCTTTACAAATGGATCTAAACACAAAACTAAACTAGGTACCGATGTCTTCTTGATGAACACATCTTCAAGCCGACTCGATCCAAACCGCGATTCACCGAGCTTGACTCCAATGAGTGCTATATATGATCTTGTCGCTCGAGCTCTTGAATCACCATGCGAATAGCTCCAAAACACCTTTGTTGAAGCTAGTTATCTACTAACATCTTGATTAGAGATCTGAAACTAAAATCACAAGATCATTAATACACATAACTACATGAGTTAATCATCATCAAAACTAAAGTGGAAGACCTCTGGGCCAACAAATGGCACCACTACTTTTCAACCCTAAAATCGAGGGATTAAAAATTTGCTTGTTTCCATTTTCATTTTCTCTCTCTTTTCCTTTTACTTTAAGCAATAAAGGATAAGCATGACTTTTATTATTTTATAGGAAGTACCAAAGTCCCGTATGAATTATTATCTTAAAGATAAAATTTCTTATTGGATTGGACCGGATGTGCCATAGATGAAAGGAGGCGAATATTGCCACTCAAAAAATGAAGAAGGCACCCCACACATAATTATAGCGTGCCATTATAGTTTTGTACGCAGCTACCCTCGTGAAAAATGCTAAAATGCTCCTTTCTATTTTCCTTCCCCTTCTTCTTCTCCGGCGAACGGCGGAGAGGCCCGCCAGCGCTGCCCCTTGCTTCCCCAACCTCCCCCTTCCCCACTCCTCCCCCATTCCCAGCGCCCCTTCCTTCCCTTACCTCCCCCACCCCACATTCATCTTCCCCCTCCTCCCCTGTAACATCCCGAAATTTTTATTAATTATTTCTTTTCTAAAAGATATTTTAATTCTTTGCCAGGGGATAATGCCAGATAATTGGAACTGATAAATTAATATTCGGTGTACTTTAATCATGAATTAAGTGTTGCAATGCAAACTTTAATTATATATCTGTAATTAAATTTTCCGGTTAATCAAGTGAGAAATTGGTGGTAATAAAATTATCACAAGTATGTGTGATATAAATATATCAATGTTTTATGTAGGGGATAGCCATGTATATGCAAGGTGTCATATATTTTAATACTTGAAAATAAGAATACATGACATATACTTACCCCCACCAACCATACCCCATGATTTAATTAAAATACTGGTATTTAGAATTTTTATTTAAAAAAAAAAAGGGGGTTAGGTGTGCATGGAGAAATGAGGTGTAGGGCTAGGATCATTTTGATCCTAGCCTTGGCCAAGTGGCAAGAATTGAGGGGAGTTTGTATTGCAAAGTCCAGGTTGCTAGGGGCCTTTTTGCATATTGGTCATCTCTTACGTGAGAATCTGAGAGAGAAGTTTTCTCCTCTCTGTAAAAAATTCTGAACTCTCAAAACCAAACCCTAGAATCCTTCCCCACTCTCTCTCTCTCTCTCTCTCTCTCTCTCTCTCTCTCTCTCTCTCTCTCTCACGCACCCCGGCCGAAGCCAAGGGAGGGGCAGCAGCCGCGCGCCACCAGCACGCAGCCGCGCGCTGGTGCCGCGCGCGCAACCGCGCGGGGGCGGCGCTCCGCGCGCGCCGGCGGCGGCTCAGGCCGCAGGTCGGCCTGATTCGAGGGGGGGTCTCTTGTTGACTGAAGAAGAAAGGTAATTTTAGCTTTGGGGTAGTTTAATTTCAGTTTTGGGGTGATTTTTGAAGGTGAAATCAAAGCCCTAAATTCTGATTTTAGTTCCTAAAACCCCCAATTTTCAGAGGCAAAGATTTGGTGAAGGTAAAGTTATACTACACTAATCCTTCTCATGTTATAATTTATTTCATAACTAAAAATGGCCTTTGTTCTTGCTAGGGTTTGAGGGAAGGGGGGGGAAATGGAGTTTCTCATAGAAAAAGGTCAAGTTTTTAAAGGTGAAATTCAGCCCTAGATCTGAATTTTAAGGTGAGTTCATCTAAGACTTGATAAAATTCTGATTTAAATTTTAGAAGAAAATTAGCATATAAATAGTGGTAACCTTCCATGATATTGGTGAATTTAGCACTAAAAGATATATTGTTGATCTCTTGAATAGGATCATGGTTTGGGTTCATGTAGAAGCTAAAGAATTTCGAAGAACTCTCCGAATGAAGGTGAGTGGGGTTATTAAATAAATTGGACCGCTTTATATTAAATTGCAAATATTATAGTAATTTGTTGATTTAGCATTTTGCCAAATATCATATGTGGCTTGCATTTTGAAGTATAGTTTACAATGGCATTGACATGCATGTTACGGAATAGAATTCATTTTGGGTGACATGAATGTGATTAGTGTATGTTATTTGATGCTGTACATATATGTATATGTGTTATGCTTAGTTAAGACAAGAATACTAATTTTGCATAAGAATACATGATAATGGGCAAGTACTCATTGAGAGTATCATTCCATATATGAAATGACGTGTAAGTTAGTTTTAAATTGCTTGTGATGAATATTATAATTTAACCGTGCATGGTGCATTTGTGTTTAAAGGAGGAAGGGGCCGAGCGGGAGCCGGTAGGAGGGGGGAAGACGGGGAAATTTATATGTTTATATGAATTATATATATAAGGAGGAAGGGGCCGTGCGGGAGCCGGTAGGAGGTGGAAGACGGGGGAATTACTTTTACATTGAATGGCATTGGTGATATGCTTATATTTGTATTTTACAAGTGATTGTGAATAAATGGCTAAACTTGATGTATACGTTTGTGTGAGTGTGTGACACTAAGAATATTTTAATGTGTTATTGTATGTGGTAGTGGAGACACCGTATACCGGTCCTATGTGCATCTATCAATAATAGCTGGAAGCAAATACACAATTATAAGGAATGATGCATTATTACATACTTCATGTGCCACATTCATTTTATTTTCAAGTACCATGAATATTATACATCGTTAATGCTATGCTTCATTTTTATGAATGAAATTGACTCCACTCACTGAGCTGTCGAGCTCACCCCCCCATAGCTTCATGTTTTCAGGGCTAGCCAGGGATAAATAACAGCTTAAGGCAAGAGTAGAGCACTGAAAGGGTGCACAACATTCACTGTGTGGGCCTATCAAGCTTCCATAACGACTTGTAATTAATTATGTGGTTATATTCATGTACATGGAGATGATGTATATATGTAGATTCGTGTATGAACTCTTAATGGGTATTATCTTGGGTTGGATTATGTTAGATGGTGACACTAAGGATATTATCCTTAAGTAAGTCCTTAAATTATTATCTTGTGTAGTATTCCTATAATAAGCGTGTGAGAACTTAAGTAGGCGATGTCAAGCCGAAAATGTGATATAACTGCGTGGGATATTGCATATGAATATACGATTGATGAGAAATATTTGGAATCATATGTATCTATGTATCAGAGTAAACTTCGTATTTTTAAAGGAAGTGCTGCCGAAAATTTTAAGAAATTTGGAGATCATTATGATAATCTGTGGATCAATTTAATGTTTATATATATGGAGATATATATGAAAACTGGGACCGTTACATCCCCTATCTCTGTTCGACTAACTCTGACCAAATAAAAATATCTCTGTTCGGTTAAAGTTGGTCGAACAGAAACTGGAGAGGCGGGTGTGGGGCGCCGGGGGGGGGGGTGGGAGGTGGGGTTCGCCGTCGGGGGGGGGGGACGGGGAGGTCGGAGGGAGGAGGTGGTCGCCTGGGGGGGAGGGGGTGGGTCGTCAGGGTGTCGGAAGTCACCAGCGAGAGAGGGAGGGAGAGAATGAGAAGAGGAAGAGGATTTTTTTTGCCATTTTCAAATTTTAGGGTGCTATATAAAAATTGTAGGTTCCTTAATTTAGGGGGGCCTTCCTTTTCTTTTAGGCGGCAATATCCGCTCTCCATATGAAAAGTGGTTCTTACAATCACTTGATATGTGAATTGGGGCTTACAATTAAATTTGAACAATTTGAATCCGATCATCCTTAATTGAATGAATGTGAAACTAATTAAAACAAAAACATTTCCAGATTTGATTTGAATTTTTTTCCTAAATTTGCTCAACACAAATCTGGTTTGAATCTCAGATTCTAGACCTTAAATTTTTATTCGGATCTGAAATATAATCTTTTTACTTGATTTGAACAAAAATATAACTATATTTTATATTATATTCCTTTATATGAATTACCTTGAATAGCATTCAAGTTTTTTTTAATTGATCTATTAGAGAAGTATTTCTTCTTTTTGTTGATAAAGTTTAAATCCACTGATTTCATGAGGTGATTTTATAGGGATATAGTATGTTTTAATCTTTTTCTTATTAAAGGAGTTTCTAATTGAACAGCTTGATTTAGTTTATTTATTAGCATTTCTATGACAGATTCGATTCTAGTTAATTGTTGCCCTAAAACTTGAACATAAACATTTGTATAATTATCTTGTTCAATAATTTTTTGTAATTCTTTTATTGTTTTCTCTTTCGGGCCATTTATAACTTTTACTGGGGCTACTGTTTCTGTTGAATCTGAAGTAGTAGTGAGTTTTAAAGTTTCTCCCGAGAGATACATAACTTTTATTTTTCTATCATTTATTGTGGCACAAGATTTATAATGTTCGTTATTCAGGTCAGAAATATAATCATTTTACATGATTTGAACAAAAATATAACTATATTTTATATTATATTCCCTTCTACTCTCAACATTTTTGACTAATATATGCTTCTAATTCTTGTTATACTATTTGTTTTTTTTTAAACCATTTCACTAATACTTCTCTCAAAATTTTTGAGAAAAATATATAATTCTACTTCTTGTTATACTATTTTTTTTTTTAAACCATTTCACTAATACTTTACTTTCTAATTAAAAAAAAAAAACAGCAATGTTTTTTTTACTGATGGGCAAGAAAGTCAATCAAGTTTTAAAATAAAATAAATTAAAAACAACATAGATAAATTTATTTCCATTTAAATATTGAATAAAATGGGTTTCAATTTTCTGTAAACTCAAGTGTGCGAGCTTTCTACATCCCAAGGTATCCCAGATACACAATAAACCAAAGAGGGGAAAAAAAAAAAAAAACCCAATTTATGCACAAATATCATATTACATTATTCAAAAAAAAAGGAGAAAATATTAGTCATCAAATACATAATTTCACCACACTACAGTCAAACTTCAATACAAGTACTCAACAAAACAATGCTTGGTTGAAGACCCAGACCACGGAACTTCAACAGTCACCATACTCTCCTCATACACAAAGCTTGCCTCTTCGCCGTTGATCCGGCAGCCCGCCGGCCTCTCGGACGAGTACACCTTCATCTCGCCCGCCCCCTTCACCGCAATCTTAACCGCCACCTCGCTCATCTCGTCGCCGAATTCTACGGATTGGATAGCTCCACCAGTGTTCAGCATGTTGACCAGCCCAATTGGTGCAAACTGAACGTCGCTTCTCTTCACGGACGGCACGCTTTTAACCGGAGACACAACAAAGAGTTCGTAATTGAATGGATCAAGCGTGACTTCAAATTCCTCTTCGGGCTTCAGCAAGACAAGATTCTTCGCGCGGAATGAGTAGACCGCGAAGAGCTTCACCGCTTGGATCGGAATCGGGCTCTTGCCGTTCTTCCACTCGACATCGGCTGGTTTGCTTTTGCCGTTATGGCTCTAGAGTACTCGGAAGCGCACTTGTTCTTGCGGGTCTGAGGGTTCCAGCCTCCACCCTGACAGTTGAATGCCCCCAGAACTCCAGTGTACTAAAACAGGAAAAAACATAAGTTTTTCAATATATTATTTTGTACTTGATAAGATAGATAAAAGTTAGAGTCATTAAAAAAAAAATAATAATACCTTGTTTAGGTTCCAAATCTTGAGCATGGTCTTGCCATCATGCAAGGGGTCCTCAAAGAGGCAATCCTTGTGGGAAGGGCATAGTGCTCGCACCGGAGGATTGTGCCATCGGGCATCGCCAAGCTCCTCAGGAGCTTGAAATCATGCTGCCCGACCGAGTCACTCACATAGACCGGCCCGCCGGAAATGGCCCGGGAGGCGGCGTGGAACGCGGCGCACGGGTGAGTGGACTGGAACATGTCCCAGTCAGGATGGATGAAGTTGCCCATCCACAGGCTGTTGTAGGCACAATGCACCATATGGCACCCCTGCAGCCAGAACGTGCCGTTGGGGTCGCCGGCCGGGTCGGTGCACCAGAAATCGTCGCCTGCGATCGACCGACGATCATCGAGCAAACGGTCAGTCCAAGTCTGAAAGAGCGAACACTAAGCAGAACTGGGTAGGGATTATGACTACATACCAACTCGACCGAGGGAGATGGCCTCGGTGCCGAGGAACATGAAGTCATTGCAATGCTCCATGCTTGCAATGACCCCGTTACCGTTGAAGTGCTTTCTCACGGATTCGGTGAGGCCTTTGTAGTAGGCCTTGGCAAGCTCTACTCTTCCTCCGTAGTCTTCACATAGCATCTCTAACAACTGCATTTTTAGATGATCCACGCAAAAGTGTTAGGCCTCACTGAATCTAAAGTTACATCATATTAAACTTTAAGCCATCCCCATGTAGAACTTAGGGAAAAAAAAAATCTTGGTCTTTTATCATATGAAGTTTTTATTCAAGAAGGCTATGGGCCAGTTTTGAAATAATGGGTCTCAAATACGTGGCTTAAGCATTGGAAAAGAGGGGAAATCTCAAGGAAAAGAGGGGCAATCTCAAGCTATCTATTTCTTTCCCCTAATAGCCCCACGTGTTTAATCAACCAACCATTTCACAAATTTAGTGCAACTTTTGTGGACAATGACCAATTTGTTAAACATGACAATCAAATATAATACGCAACGAAGTGTCAAAGTTTGCTTCTTAATTAAACGCTAGCTAGCAGGTCGGTGAGGCTTGAAACTGACAGTCAAGGGATTAATATAACCACTCCTATTTATTCACAATCCACTCCTAGCAGAGGACAGGAAGACGATGAGACTATTTCTGGGAGCAAACTAACAAAAATAGGAGTGAAAATAAACATATCCTAAAACTCATATTTTAGAGGATTCCTTTGTGAACCGTGAGCTCTACACGGGCATGGACGCTTCAACGTGTCCTGAATCTAGGGCATTCTAAAAGTTTCAGGAGACTTACGTGGATGACATCGACCTTGACTCCGTCAATGCCGACGGATTCCAGGTGGGAGTGCAGCCCCTCGTACAGCTCACCCGCCCGCTCTGGTGGCACGAGCCCGATCCCGTTGTTGACGATCTTGTCCACTGCCAAGTCCTCCATCGTTGTCCGTAGCCCAGGCGAGAGCCTGGGCGTCACCACCTGGGCCTCCGGCAGGCCCGGCACGTGCGGCCTCACGCCGCCCCAGTACCCGCACAGCGCGTGCCACACGTACACGTGGTTCACCGTCGGGTAAGTTCTCTTGAGGTCTCGAATGAAAGCTTTCATTCCTTTGGATCCGTCGTCGTTGCTGGTGTAGTCGCGGAACTTGTAGTTTTCTTGGAACTTGATCAGCCGGCAGGGCATTTGCTCTCCAGCTGATGTTCGATTCATACCTTCCTGGTCGGAGATCGGGTCGTCGTCGTGGCAGATCGACTGCCAACCATCGTCGATCAGGACGAGGCCGGGAGGGCACCCGCCTTCTGACAGACGGCGCACGCCCTCCAGAACCCCCTCAGGGTGCACCTTAAGGTAGAAGGCATCCCAGGTGCACCAGCCGAACTTGTCGACTATGCCTGGAGGAGATTTCTCCTCCAGGAGCCTGAAGGTCGCCAGGTGGGCCCTGATGATCTTCAGGGCGTCCTTCACGAGGGCGAAGGGGTCTTCGCCCGCGTGAAGGTACAGCGAGCTCGTGAACAAGGAGCTCGTCACCGACGTCGACCCGCTCTCCACGCAGAGGTCCACGTTGTTGTCGGTCCCGGGCTGGAGGGAGGCCCTGAAGGGGCCTTCGATGAGCGGCAAGAGTAGGACGTAGGGACGGCCGGATGACGAGCGGTCGAGCATCAAGAGCTGGGTCTCGTGCTCGACGTCACTGCCGTTGGTGCCGGTCCAGTGGGTGGTCCACCACACCTTGAAACGGAAATGCTCATGAATCTCGTGCTGAGAAGCTTGCCTATCGGAACGACGTGTCGACTGAGAGGCTCGTCGGCCTCAACCCGACGAACCACCCGCTCTTGTCGACATCCTTTCCCGTCAAGATGACAGAGGCTGGCGTGACAATTATGTTGGCCGGGACGTCATAGATGACGGAGTGGCCCCGGACGGCGAGGTTCCGGCCCTGAGGGCAAAGGCAAAGGCGGCACTCTGGGGTTGTCGTCGACGCCGGAGAGAATGTCAGTGGAGCCCTTGGTCAAATTAGGAGCCATGGCTTGGCTACTTGAAATTGTTGTTTGTGTTTTGGACAAAAACAGTTGGGAGTGAATTGAATGAGCGCAATGTCTTGAGGGTCTTGGGCGGGGGGAGGCAGCTAGTTATAAAGAGTGGAAGTGGGGCCCAACACTTTGTTTTGTTTAGTGCCTTTCAGTTACAAATTGGATGCCCTTTGAGCTTTTTGGCTGGTGGGTTGAATCTGTTGACAACTGTACGTACAGTGGTGAATTGAGCTTGTAAAAATCTGTTGGGGGCCGGTGGGGGAACGTGGCAGGTTTTAATTACTTGGGAGGTTATTCCGGACCGGGTGTTGGGCTTGAATTTAATTTTGTCGGGGCCCGATTTCCGGTAACCGACCAAGTAACAGGGTGGTTCTTAGGCGGCCCTACGCGGAGAGTTCCAGAGCTTGGAAAACCAACCAACCCGCACCCCCACCCTCTCCTCTTTCTCTCAATTTGGTTCAGAGGGCCACGTACATATTATTCTTGTGATGACAATAAATAAGATGTTAGATTTTAAAAATATAAATTTTAAATTCTTTACACCGTCGCTCACACGCGTAAACGGGGCCGTTTGTTTCGCGTAAAAGTCTGTAATTCGTAAATGACTTACAACCCAGTTACAACTACGGCGTTTGTTTGGACCGTAATTCGTAAAAGACTTACACAACCCAATTATCACTCACTTGCAACCCAATTACCACTCACTTACAGCCCAGTTACAGTTAATTTGTGGTCATGCAAATTTGTATTATTTTTTATGTTAATATTAATTTTTTTAATATTTAACATTTTTAATATTTATTTGCAATATTAAAACTTTTTAAATCACCAAATAGTTAATTTTGTGATCAACTTTTTCACTTACGACAACCAAACACCGTAAAGCACAATACACTTTTTCACTTACAACTTTATATTACCAACCAAACACCATAAAGCTTACATGCATGTAACTCATTTACAAATGTAAAAGACTTTACCAATTATAACTTACGAATTACGGCCAATTACGACAACCAAACAGACACTGAAACCCTTTTCTCTCCCTTTCAGGGTTTGAGTTCTAAATATAAGACATAAAACTTTCTCTCCTCTCTCTCATAGGGGTACAAAATTAATTTTTTTGTACCTCTTATAGTGTGGCTCACATGCGTGAACCGAACCCCTTTCTCTCTCTTTAGAGTTTGAGTTCTAGATATTGGATATGAGACAGAAAACTCTCTCTCTCTCTCTCAAGGGTACAAAACTACATTCAATGCACCTCTTATAATATATTGTGTAACTCACGCGCATGAATCGGACCCTTTTCTCTCTCTCTTTCAGAGTTTGAGTTCTCTATATAAGACAGAAAATACACACGCACAGTGTGTGTGTGAGAGAGAGACAGGTTGTTACTGATGTTAGGCTTGAGTTGACATGAGAAAGCTTTGACTTTTATCACTAGTATTCATTTTAGCATGTATGCTTAATCTAACACTAACATGAGACAATGGACGAGAAAGAGAATGATTTATATATCATTTTTTTCACCTTACTTAATTTGTGTTATGAGTTTTGAGACGGGTTAATCGCGCACGCCTCCTAATGTTAGCATGGGCGAGCCCAAGGTATTTTATTTTTCATTTTTATTTTTTACTCTCTGACTTTTTCAAACTCTCTTTCCAATGCTTCATAACAGACTAATTAATAGTCGTTAAAACGGGGCCTGATAATCTTCTAACATAACAACTCTAGCCTATAAATACATTGAAAGTAAATGAAAGGAAACACAGCAACGAGCTCTTCTCTCTTCATGTGTGTTTAGGTTCATAAAAGTGGGAGAAAAATGAGAAGTGGGAAAACTCATTTCTCACTTCTCTTATTTGTTTTGAACTGCAAATGAACAATGAGAAAATCTTTTTCATTTTCTTTTTTACACTTTCTACTGTCATTTTTCTGCTCTCAGAGTGTTATAGTTAATTTTGTGGTCATATAAATCTCACTTGTAATAAATTATACCTTAATACATTAAATTTTGATGTCATATAAATCTCACTTGTTGTCCAATTACAGTTCATAAATGTCAACTAAGAATTAATATTTAATTTATTTAATATTATTTGTGATCAAATTGGAATAATTTTTTTCTTGATAATGATATGTATTAAAATAATTCAGCTAACTATTTGCTCAATTGTAGTTGTTCATTAATCCTATCCTCACCAACTTTGGACACGAAATCATGAATTAGACTTGATGCAAAATTCTAACTCTCCAATTGTAAACCACAGAATCCAGAACAAGACCAAGAACATGACTCGGATCATAAATTTGCACATGACTCGGATCATAAATTTGTACAAAAGCAATTGGAATCAACTTGCACAATGCACATGCTTCTTTAAAGTTCTTTTTGGGCCTTGGAATCTGTAAGCATTGGCTCATCAATGTCTCTCGTTCTCCAGACTACTATTATTCTATTCTATGTCTCTTGCTCTCCTTTTTCCCACGCACCTCACAAACCTCATCTTCTCGTACCCCGTAGAAGTTACAAAGGAACCACCGCACTAACGATTCTAAAGTGCATGCAGTTGGAATATGAATTGATGAATTATTCTGGAAGAAATGAGAAGGTTCGCCACCCTCTACTCAGATTCTCATGGGGCTAGTCGCCAGTGCCATACGGCACAGTTCTGACCATGGGTCCAGGAGAAAAAAGAATGCATGATGGGGTGTCTGCGTCATTTTGGACCGGATATGTGGTCTACATGTCTGTTATCTGCGTACAGTGATCGGAAGCGGCCACGGTGACTAAAAATAATTAATATTCGTGAGTCCAGTTACAAAAGCCGGGTCCACCGTGAAATGAGAAGGTTCATCACCCTCTACTCCGATTCTCGTGGGTCCAATCACCAGTGTCATACGTCACAGTCTCTGTGTCTGGTATCCGCACACTGTGATCGAAAGCGGGCACAGTAAATGGAAATAATCAATGTCCGTGAGCGGTCAGATTTGAACTTGGGATCACGAGATGAGCGGTACTCTAACAAACCCGGGCCAACTGACCTGAGGGGGACATGATAGTTCTATAATGAAATGCAGAAATAAATATAACATATGCAAGGAGATGTCGAAGATGATTATTATTTTTGTTGTGAATTTGAACCACTTATATCTTAATGGATGACTATGATTTAAAATTGGATCGGGCACTGCTAAAGATGCACACTACAGTTTTGATTGATCATATGAAGACAAAAAGAATAACTTTTGCACAATTGTTTCGAATCCTCCCCTTGTACACAAGATTTTCGTGCATTGCAGCAATATAAGTGACGATGATGTTGAACATACTCAGGGCCGTTTGTTTCGTGTAAAAGTCCGTAATTCGTAAATGACTTACAATCCAGTTACAACTACGGCGTTTGTTTAGACCGTAATTCGTAAAAGACTTACACAACCTAATTACCTCTCACTTGCAACCCAATTACCACTCACTTACAGCCCAGTTATAGTTAATTTTGTGGTCATACAAATTTGTATTATTTTTTTATGTTAATATTAATTTTTTTAATATTTAGTATTTTTAATATTTATTTGCAATATTAAAACTTTTTAAATCACCAAATAGTTAATTTTGTGATCAACTTTTTCACTTACGACTTACACATTGCGACAACCAAACACCGTAAAATACAATACACTTTTTCACTTACAACTTTATATTACTAACCAAACACCATAAAGCTTACATGCATGTAACTCATTTACAATTGTAAAAGACTTTACCAATTACAACTTACGAATTACGGTCAATTACGACAACCAAACAGACCCAATGTACGAAAATAGATAGAAACAGACATGTTTAAATGATCTCCTTTTTTGCTCTCTGTTTTTCCAATCGGAAATCAATTACGAGCTCGTTTATGACGCAGCTAGCTAAATCTAATAGCTGTGGGAAGAAGACTGTCTTTTTTTTTTCTCTTTTTTTTGGTCATGTTCTATCATTTTTCTCATTTTCTATCAAACTTCAATTCATAATTGAAACTTTTCATGAAAAGTAGAAAACAAAAATATTGTCGAGTGAACGAGGCTAGATTTAGCACAGTTAACTGAGACGTGTGGATGTGAGAGGGAGAGAGAGTATGAAATTGGTGCACTCCACCAATGATGCACGATGGGTATTATCCAAGCTAGAAAGTAATGGTGTCAGCGAGATCATTGGTCGGCTTCCAAGCATCTCGGAACAAAAGATTGACTGATGACTGATCTTCTTCTAAAAACAAAAGGGCATCAAATCTTTAAAAAGTAAAAATATTTGATGAGTTAATATCTTGTAATGATGTACTTATCAGTGTACGTACACAAATAGATCGAAGCAAAGCTTGAGTCTAAACTGATTGCACTCTTCAGAATTCACTAGCTAACTAAAATTCAGAGTTACACGGACTAACAAGTAACCTGAATCCAATATATATATATATATATATATATATATATATATATATATATATATATATATATATATATATATATATATATGTGAGAGAAATGTAAATTAGCTGACACAGGAGGCAACTCTCTCCTGTGTCACACTCAAAAATCAATTTTCCTAGTAAATTTTCAAGATCCATCCGCACATTATCATCTTCATATTCTAAGATATACACATATAAAAATCAAGCGATTTGAAGTTTGTTTACTCTATTTTCTTTGGGTTCAAACATTAACGGTTTTTAGCAATAGAACAAAATGGAACGATTAGATCAATGAGTAAACGTATTTCAAATCACTTGATTTTTTATATGTGTATATTTTAGAATATGAATATGATAATGTGCGGTCGGATCTTGAAAATTCACTCGAAAAATATGATTTTTGAGTGCGACATAGGAGGGAGTTGGCTCCTGTGTCAGCTGATTTACATTTCTCTCTCTCTCTATATATTATAGATAGACCTGTATCCTTTCAAAAGGATTTGATCCCGGATCCTTCCCACTCAAAATCAACCCTCCAACATTCGAATACAAGATCCACTCCGTTGAAGTTGATCTATACTATCTCAAGTATCTATAAACCAAAAATCAAGTGTTTTAAATACTTTTTGCCCATCCATCAAGCAACGCAAAATGGACGGCCGAAATTAGTGAGTTGGTTAGATCTATGTCTTTAGACATAAAATTCTCGATCCGGCCATTTCATTATGATCTAAACATTTAAAAACCCCTATAAACTAATTTTTGTTAGATTTCAAAATTCTACACCGTTAAACTAACCAACTCACTATTTAGGCCGTCCGTTTTTCCCCTACTTGATGGATGGGCAAAAAGTATTTAAAACATTTGATTTTTGGTTTATAGATACTTGAAATAGTATAGATCAACTTCAACGGAGTGGATCTTGTATTCGAATGTTGGAGGGTCGAATTTGAGTGGGAAGGATCCGGGATCAAATCCTTTTGAAAGGATACAAGTCTATCTCTCTCTCTCTCTCTCTCTCTCTCTCTATATATATATATATATATATATATATATATATATATATATAGGGAGCTGATCCTCTAAGAACGGTTCTCACGGATTTCTGTGAGAACTTTCACGTGGGTCGTCAGATCTGATAGATCAAATCAAATAAAACTAGATCTCTATCAGATCCGACGGCCCACATGAAAGTTCTCACATGAATTCGTGAGAACCGTTCTTAGGGGATCAACTCACTATATATAGGGAGCTGATCCTCTAAGAACGGTTCTCACGGATTTCTGTGAGAACTTTCACGTGGGTCGTCAGATCTGATAGATCAAATCAAATAAAACTAGATCTCTATCAGATCCGACGGCCCACATGAAAGTTCTCACATGAATTCAGTCTGTCGCGTATTTAAGTCAAAAACTTTGATAACATTCAAAATTAAGCTTGTGTGAAAAGAAAAAAATAAACATTATAAGAATTTTCCATACATGTACCTACTTTATACTATTACACAAGGAATTTTCTAACGTGATGTACACATACCCAAACTTAGCAAAACCCACTGCATTACAAGTGTCTTTGGACTTAAGATTTTGCAATTAAAATATTTGGCTTGCACTCTTATTGTGATTTGTTGTGTCGGTGCACGCTACAATTTTTTATTTTATTTTTTAATTTTGGGCAGATAATTCAAATTGGCTAGTGGAGCTTACTAAATTTTGTCGGCAAAATTGACCCGGTCTTTGATGGTCGGTGGAGGTAGTTATTATAGGTTAAGATAAGGTTTAATTTGTGGAATAATTTTGGTGTAAGTAGTATTCATACATTTAAACGATTTTCAAACCAAATGAGAGTGATATTCTTTCCCAACTCATTCATTTTTTATGGCGAAAAACTTTAGTTTTCTAGTAGTTGATATTAGATCGTGAAACTTTGATGAAAGAGAAATGAAACAGCTGATGCCCACATTTCTTCACGAGACTATCAGTGATTTTCACACGCAACTTCCGCACGCCTTGAGAAGCGAGCCTTCATGATATGTCACGAAGTCGAACTGTTGTGTAATATTTTTTTAAGTACGCCCTGTAAATTTAGTTCGAATAATTCCCTCGTCAACCGCAGATAGGGAGATTCGAACCCACTACTTGTATCCACTTGCAGCCTTATCGTGCTTGTCTTTAGCTACACACACTCTATTGGATACGGATCTTAAGAATTTGGATCTAACTCACCAAAACTCAATAACGAATAGATCTTCTCTATTTATTTTATTTTATTTTTATTTGAGAATGTAGGTCGTAATCTGGTGCAAGTAAGAGTTGACCTCTTATCCACGACTAAAAAGTTTTGCTATTGTACTAGAGTGACACGTAGATCCTGCATAAAGAATCACACATCTTATGGACTAACAACTGATGATTGGATCTGATAACTTGATCCGATATTGGATCAGATTCGGTTCAAATGGAGCAAAAACATTTCATACCAAACCCGAACCCGGCCCACTTGCAGGCTTCCCAGGCCTAACGCAAATGGGTTTCGACTAGGAAATATTCATGGGCCTGAACAAGCATATGGAAAAAAATAATATGAGTTTATACGGGCTCAGTCTCAAGCGAAAGATCAGGCTTTGGTCAGAGAGTCTGGCCCATTATTAAATTATTGCCCATCAATTTGTAAATTTATTGTTTAGAAAACGAAAAGGCAGTTTGCATTAATTAATTTGCATCAATACCATCGTAAAAATCGAGCCTTTCCTTAAGTATTATTTTTCCCTAACAAAAAAGATCTTCATGCATTTATATAATATATAATGATGATCACCTTTTAT
>JAVJIF010018774.1:0-115898 GCA_038442645.1 Agave tequilana | reverse complement strand
TCTTCTTCTTCTTGCTTTATCCCAATTCGAGCTGGTGGCGAGAGTCCGTGCATCGGCCATGGACCTCGTCCCCTACTCTTCTTCTTCCTCCTCCTCAAACTCTAAAACCCTAACCTCCCCTGGTCGGAAATGTTCCGCTCCGCCTCCCTCCGCCAGCCCCCCGACTCCCTCCCCCCGACTCGCCCCTCCACTCCCCCTCGTTCGAATCCCAAACAAAAATCTCAAGAATCTGTGCCGGCAACGGAAGCGGCGGCAACCAAAACCCTAACCCTGGACTCGTCGTCGGAGGCGAAGCTGGCCCTGTACATAGCCATGGCCCACGCCGGCCTCGCCTTCTCCCTCCTCCTCCTATACGGCCTCTGCTGCATCCTCCGCTCCTTCCTCCGCCCCCTTCAGTGTGGCCCTCCTCTGTTCCATCCCCCTCCGCCAGCTCCACCGCGCCCTCTTCTCCTTCTGGGCCCCACCCCTCTCCCTCGGCCTCCTCCCCTCCCTCCTCGCCCTCCCTCCGCCGCCCTCCGCTCCTCCGCCCTCACTCTCTCTGAACTTCGCAACCTCCTCCTCCGCCGCCGCAAGAGCAGCAGCCCCTCCTCGATTCCACCGGCGGAGGAGGGTTCTCCCGCCTTTTCCGCTGGCTTGCCTCCTTCGCCCTGTTCCTCCTCTCCTACGAGCACCTCGGCCCCGCCGCCATCGCCCTCGTCACCGCCGGGTTCTTCCTCGCCGGACCCACCGCCACCGCCGTCCGCAACGCCAGCTTCGTCGGCCGCGGCAAGTCCTCCGGCAAGGGGAGCTTCCTCACTGCCGCAGTTCTCAAGCACCTTAAGACTATAATAGCCATCGGGCTGATGTTCGGGATGATCGTCGGGATCCTGGCCGGCGGGGCCTTCTTATCCTACAAGATCGGAGTTTGAGGGGAAAGATGCTGTCATCTCGCTGAAAACACATGTGCAAAACAGTAATTATGGGAGAAGATCGGGTTCAAGAAATGGATGGAGGAGAAAGATGTACCTGGATTGGTGGATCAGTACTCGGCAAAGGTTTATGAGACGGTTTGGGAACAAGTGGATCAGCTCGCTGTGCAGTACAATTTGACGGAGTTTACTAATGGATTGAGGCAGTTCTTGATTGCTCAGTCAGTGGATCTCTCAAAGGGAGTTCCACGGGGATTGTTGGGTCATCGCCCCCGCATCCTTACAGTTTAAAGTTGCAGTCTTTGACTGTGAGGGTGAAGAATAGGGAATGGGGTGAGATTTACAATGAGATGGATTCGATATTTAGGGACTTGTTGGTTACGAGAGTGGATTTGGTGGAGCGGGCAAAGGGATTTGCTTTACAGGGGCTTGAGGTTTCAAAAAGGGTTCTTGCCAGCAGCACTTCAGTGCTCGGTGGAAGTGCAAGTTTGATGCTTTCAGTCGTGCTTGCAGTTGTTTCTGGGGCGGCAGAGGTTCTGAATTTTGTGTCACAGTTGATGGTATTCTTGTGGGTTTGTTCTATTTGATTACCTCTGAGTCAGGTGGGGCAACAGAGCAGGTCGTGGGATTGCTGCCAATCTCGAAATCATTAAGAACTCGGTGTGTTGAAGTCATCGACCATGCGATTAGCAGTGTTCTTTTGGCCACTGCGAAGATTGCAATCTTCCAAGGTTGCCTCACTTGGCTGTTGTTTAGATTCTTCTCAGTGCATTTTGTGTATATGTCGACAGTTTTGGCTTTCCTTAGTCCCTTGTTGCCAATATTGCCACCTTTGCTCTCCTCGATCCCTGCAGCAGCTCAGTTGTTCATGGAAGGGAGGTATATTTTGGCTGTTGGATTGACAGTCATACACCTTCTACTGATGGATTATGGCACATCAGTTATTCAGGAGGATATACCGGGGCATAATGCATATCTCACAGGGCTTAGCATTCTTGGTGGTGTGACATTGTTTCCAAATGCTTTAGAGGTAACTTCTAATTTTATGCTTTTGGTAGCATGTAACTGCTGATTTAACTATTGATTCTATATATGCATTAGTGCTGAGTCAAACATATATTAATATTATTTGTTGATCATGCTACCTTGAAACTTCTATGCAAAGGATTTGTAGGCCATCTATAAGAACCCTGACTGGTAATTGTGATGTGAGACATTTAAATTGCCTACATACAAGAACCGAACATCTTATTAATGCCCTGCATAATCAAGATATAATGGGGGGTTCCTAGTAGCAAGTTAATTTAACTTATTGTATGGAGTATCCGAATGGATTAATCATGATAATGATGCATAGGTAGGAGTGCAAACAGATCGGGTACGGATTAGATATAGCATTTACTATATCTGTATCCATTTTCAAATCATAGATACATATATGGATATGAATATTGCTTAGTTAGGAAAACTCATATTCGTATCTGCAAAAACTGGAAACGGGATACGGATCTAGAAATGAATTGGATATAGAAGGAGTACGGTGACTGGTTGGCTAAACAGATACACAATATCATCATTCATCTCATTCATCTTAACTAAATTGAAAAACAAAAATTACTTCTTCCGCTAATTCTAATACCAAGTTGGTTTTCATGATATATAAATAAGTTGAAAAATTAACAATTAATCTAACAAAACAAGTCAAAAAATTAAACACGCCATAATATAAATTCAACAAACTAAGCAAATATTTTTATCTGAATTCTTTTAATAGAAGAGAGAGTAACTACTAAGTTACTATAATAATAACCTAGACTAACTGTTTAGTTAGTAAGTATAATTATTAGTTATTACTGCAGTGTTATAGCTTAACTGGATTATAATTATTTGTAAAGAACATTTATAACATGACAACTTTGTTATGTTATGTACTATTTCCATTGTTCAATGTACACATAAAAGATTCTCAGACCACTATAATATATTGTTGATTGACTTGTGTGTCTCTCAATTGAAGAATTGTCAGTTTAACAGCATTAACATGAATGATGAATGTTCGTAAGGAATCCAGGTAGTTATCGAATGATTTCACTTCATTTTCTGTAGTCAAAGTTGGAACATATGCAACTAAGGAAACAAATATAACTGAATTAAAGTGATTGTGTATACTGTTTCGGCTGTTTGACAGAGCTTAAGGAATTGTGTACGTTGTTGTAAATATCACTGGCTAATTTGAAGGATTGGTTTGTCTCCTTTTGCATTTAATTTTTCTTCTTGAGAGGACATAGACTGTCAGTTATTCCTCTACAATGTACAGTGTGCGTCTTTCTGGGTTATAATAATCTTATATGAGATCTACTGAACTGAAGTGCCTCTCTTATAATCTTAAATGCTTAGAAATCTTTCTACTAAGATTAAGAGGTTGACTAGGTTTATTTTGGTTTTTAAACTACAGGGAGCTATCATGGGTCCTTTGATAATGACTGTGGTCATTGCTTTGAAGAATTTGTATACAGAGTTTGTGCTGGGGGATGCAGAAGAAAGCAGTGGTTAGTGTTTAAATATGCTTCGGCAAAGGTGAATTCCTGGTCAATTAGTGATTAAACCAGGTGACATCTCTTGCAAAGAAAATTGTGTATTTGTTGTATGTCTATGCTATATATCTTGATTTAATTTATTCTAATTGTTTTGTATTAGGAGGAAACTGTTCATTAGGGTGTGGATTTTGGATATCCATTATTTCCTCCTTGTTGTTTGTTAAAGGGAAGGTTGTAAAATTATTATTTTTTTGTCAATGTGAGTTTATTGTGAAGAAGTGTAATTTCATGTTTAAAATGTAATATGCGCACTTTTTTTTTTTTTTTTTTTTTTTGTAGATTTGTTCTAAAATGTTGAACCTAGAGAGTGGCTAAAGATTGTTTATTTAAATAAAAACATCATCTTATTACATCCTAAGATTGTGGAGGATTTTTGAATGGAAACTTTCTATCCGTAAAGCCTCCTTGACCAGATGTTTTCTGAAAGCAGAGCAAGTTTGGGGTATATCGTCAATGCATCTCCTGGAGTAATTGTGTTCAGTTATAAATTCTTAAGAACACTCCTAATTGAACTTGTCCTTCTATGATTATTGAACTGATGTCTTCATCCATTTTCTTTACTTATCTAGATATCTTCATCCAAGGTGTTACTGTTTTGAGGAAGCAATCGATTTTGTTGCATCTTGTGTATCATGGACATCCAATTGGTCTACACCAAATCATTTAAACTTTGTAGACAAAAAATCATATTTTTCTTTTTTTTAATATATAAGGAATTAGTTGGTTGCATGCCTAGTGCACCTCCGAATTGATCAGTACCATTATCACAAATCTTTAATTCACATAGACCAAAAGCTATATTTCTTCTCTTGATGCACAGAATTTGGCTTGCCTATGTTGTACGGACACAACAACATTGAAATGAACACGACACCTGAACACGTGATGAATTCTTTAAACTACACATGACACGTGTGTCGGACACTTTTCAGACACGACACGGCTCCATGATAGGAGTGTCCGTGCTACATAGGTCCTTGCCTATCTACTGTGTGGTCAGAAAATTGACATCATTCAATGTCATGGCTATTGCTCAAAATTGTTCTCAATCAAACAGTTGTTCTTTTCTTTCCTTCGTAATTTCCACGACAACCTTGCATATGATTTAGATTAAATGTAAAGTGTGGCTCAACTTTCTTTCATTCACTACAAGAATTTGTAAATACAATATCAAATTATGTCTCAGCAGCTTGAAATTGCTCCCTGTTTACAAATTGTATGGGTTTTGAGGACATTCATATGTTCCAGCATTCTAGATTGGTTGCCACTCATTATCTATGTCATACTTGCTTTGTAAGTAAGTTATACCATGGTTTATCTAAATAGGCTAGTATGGGGTCCGTTGCCCTAGCTAGCATATGATTCTTCAATTTATGGCTTGGCACTTAGCAGTAGGTTCTGGTTCCATAACAGTGTTATAGGACTTTGATCTTCCAATAAGATGCTAAGTCTGCTCAATTCAAAATAAGGACATAGAGCAGTCTTTTGCAAGAATTCTTGGTTTTGGTCCTTCTGGTCGTGGATGTTTTTAAGGTTTTTTGATAAACAGTAATCAAGGTTTAAATACCATTTCGTTCTGTTTTAACAAACCGGAACCACAACCGGACCCAGATGAGAACTAAGTTTTGATAAGATTTAAGTTATATTTATAGGCTTTGCTGGTAGGTTTAAGGGGTACTTAGCCTATTATAAATGATAGGTTTAAATACCATTTCATTCATGCTTCTTTGCTGATAGTGTTTATGTAAAAATGCAGTTGTTTATGGAACAGAGTACATTTTCTAGTCAGTCTTTAGTGATAAACCCTAATTTGATGGACTAAGCCTACATGGCACCGTCAGGAGTGTATGGCATGCAGAACATTTGTTGTACTAGGCATTCTTGGTGAAGTGACCATGTGACTTTGTTCCCTGACGATATAGAGGTAATAATATTTGTAATTATTTTCTCAATAATTTATGGTATCTAATTTAATTAATTTCGATGTTGTTTAGTTAAATTTACGTTTCAATGATACATTTATTGTTTTTAATTATATCTTTCAGACTTGAGCTAGAATCCTTTGGCTATTGATTACATTTGCATCATTCAACTTAAGACACCACACTATTGTCATGATATGCAACATCTACCATGCCTCAGAAAAATAACGAGATTTGTATGTGCTTCTGATCTTCAAGTGTTAGTGGTCAGTTTAATAGAAAAATTCTATACCCGGCTATGTAAATTGAGAAGCCTCTATTAGCAGTAATGATATACACATTAGACAACCAAATTTGACATTTGCTGTTGCCTCGTCAGTAGTAAGTGTCAGTGCACTGACCTCATCTAGTTCAGATCCCTACACATATTTCTGTATTCTCATATTTTTAAGTTGTAGGTCATGAATAACAGAGTAGGTTTCTGATTTAAGTGGTCTCACAATTTGTGGGTTTTGGTCCATTCTTCAGAAACCTACTGATGACCTCATCTAATTCAGATCCCTACACATATTCCTGGATTCTCATATTTTTAAGTTGTAGGTCATGAATAACAGAGTAGGTTTCTGATTTAAGTTGTCTCACAATTTGTGGGTTTTGGTCCATTCTTCAGAAACCTCTTGATATCCGTGGAACCAATTTTTGTGGGAAATGCTTCGAAGTTGAGGAGGGTCAATTCATGACGCAAATCGTATAAAGTTGTTGATCAATTAGAATAATGATTGCCTGAAGAGACATGTAAACTTGACATTTTTTATGTTGCTGTCCAAAATTGCCTGTTCAGTTTTTCTTTTTCCCCTTAAAAATAAGACTTTCAGAACATTCAGGAGCATAATGAGTTCATCAGTACTCCATATGAGTTATAGCTTTAGAATGAGATCAGTGTACTTTTTAAGTGTTTCATTGTTCTTTTCTGCTCATGCTAAAGCCTTTCACGGTAGGAGTAGTATTGAACTAATAACACCATGTAGGTCTATCTAAGAAAGGCTTTGTCAGGCAAAATACAGACATTACATACTTGGTGACGCTCAAGGATAAAGGAAGGATGCACATTATCTGTGAATCTTGGTAGACCAATCTAAAGATTGATGCACTGAACCTTCTCCATTTCGCCTGCAGGCACACGCGCATGCACACACATTGTGTGTGTTTAAATTCCGGAGTCCATCAAATTATATATGTGTTTAATTCTGGAGTCCATTTGTTATCCTTGCTATCATGTTAATTTATGTTCATTGGTTTGGTGTGAATCGCTCCATCAAATTTGAGAACCCACGGATTGGTGCCTTTAAAATCTTATAAAATTCAATTATCAAATTGTGCGTCCTATCAGACTTGTAAACTTATAGGAGTTTATTGGGGTTTTATATTACATAAAATGATAATGATTTTGCTAACAGTTCCATGTCATTACATGAGAAAATTTTGTTTTGAGACATACAGATGAAATTATTGGTTCCTGCTTAATATTTGTATTTATTTGTCTGAGAAGGGAATGTTCTTTGCTGGTTCAGTCTAGTTTGGGCACAGCAAACTAGGTGACATTTTGCTAAGAATTCACTTTTGTTGCTGTTATCATGCGTTTTGTGTATTTATTGACTTTTATTGATTGTTTGCCAGCAGGAAGCAACTGTTATTTAGGCACTTGATAGTGTTATATATCACTTGTAATCCTTTTCTGATAAATACATGATCACAAATTTGTTGGTTTAGTTTTACGTGGCAAATTGTCCACTTCAGTGGTCGAATCTTTTTGTTATAGTAATTTGTGTAGGTGGTGTTTAATGGGTGGTACAATGAACATTCTAGGCTTGTCAATTTACACAGGACTTTTCAATGGATAACTGGACTATATAGGGTTTTGGGTTGGCAGTTCTCAAGTCTTTGATATAAACAATTAAGTTCCTAGCTTGTTTCCTTTTGTATTGTTGGCTTGAGAGAGACTCAAGAAATAATACAAAACTTTTGAGAGACCATTACATTATTATCCCATGCAAATAGGATTGTTGGCTAGCAAGCTCAAGTTGCCCTTCAAATTTTTAAAAGTAGAGTCCTGGGTACAAAGCTTGCTTCACTGTGACCTGGAGGTGGAAAACATGAATTCGTGCCATATGTTCTGGAACAGCCTCCCCTATGCAGGGATAAGTCTCCTGGCTTCTGACCCTCCCCAACAACGGGCCCTCAGGTGTCGTTACTCGTTAGTCCTTGGTATATAGTTACATACCTTCCCTGGAAGAATCGTATCAGCTTTGAACTACAAAATATACTTCATAAATAAATTCATCTTTTGATAATTGTTGAACTTCTTTTATTTACATTGGTTTCCTGTTGTATTAAATTTATTCGACATCAGGGATATATTGTTCTTATAAGATCATCTAGGTTGTGCTGTCCTTTGAATTATAGTACACCATCTATTTGTATAGGTGGTCTACATATCTTCTTTTAACCTACCTCCTAGTATTTTAAATTAAGCAATGGTTCAATGAGATGACTACTTATTTATGACTACCATTGGCAAAAATATTTCCATGTTTTGATCTTTTCTTTCTAGAGTAGGGATAAAAAAGAGGTGATGTCTGTGGAGTACCAACTTCCTTGTTCGCTATAGATAAAGGAATGACACTCGGAACTACATCTTAAGCACATATATTAGTTGTTTCTACTTTTCTCTCCCTGTGTTCTTTGAGAACGTGATGTGTTTAGTGTACAATGTAATCCTTCCATTTTTGTCATTGATGATTCTCTTTTAGTTCATTGAATTATTAGGCTGTGGATTTTAGTTGCCTTCAGAAGGGTCCCATTTCCCGTGCAACTGCATGTTATTTGTCTCTGGACTATGGGGTCCTTTCCATCCCTACCTTGCATATTGTTTGTTCGAGAGGTTCAGCAGCAGGTTATCTGAGTGCAGAACAAGACATGTGATTCACTTAAGTGTTTTAAGGAGGGATGTATATGAAAAATGTTCTGTTGATCTAGCAAACAGTAAGTTTTCTCTAGCCATATATGATAATATATGAGGCCAGGACGCATGAGACCCTTTCTATTGCAAACGATCTTGACCTTGAGTTCCTCAGGTACCACACTAGTTACCAATTTATTTTTGATTTGATCAATGTGTGTTTGTTGTTTTAAATGTTCTATTTTTCTGTATTGATACCAGACTATACTGTTGTAGTTCTTACACCTGTAATGGCCATTAGTTTATAACTTATTGTTTTTACAGTCATGCAAGTCATTCTCTTACTACAAGTATATTCATTTTTATCTTGTGTTGTCTAGATTTATATTTACAAGGGCCTCTGGCCATTGTATGTTAAGTTCGTATGAAGATTGATTCCACATCAATCTCAAATGATGGTGTACGTTACAGTACAGTATTATCATGAATGAAGAATTTATATTATACAAAGGCTTATGCAGTACTGAAATGATTGCAGGCTTCTCAATTCTCATAGGGAAAGTCGGTCAATTGCAACATGAAGAACAGTGTGATATTGATCCCTAAAGGTTTTATGCAAGTTTTCTGCGTTCTAGTAAATTTGTATTCTATACAACAATTAATAATTGTGTCAATTATTTATTAACTTAGGTTGTTGCTTGGGGTTCGAGTTGTCCTTTTCCAAATTGCTTTCTTCTATTAGATTATACAAATAAATTTGGTAACATGTGTTGTAGAGAATCTTATTTTGCTGCCATCACAACTCTGCGATGTGTATATATTGAACTAATTTATATGGATAGTTTCTTTTAGTAGCAGATGACTTTTCTATAGGCCTCATCTAGCAAGTGGAGTTAGGAGTTAGGATTTAGGATTTTTGAGGGATTTGCTGGAGGAATTAGCAACTGTTGTTGAGATGGTTGTTTGGTTACATAGTTTGGTTAGAATTAGATTTTAGTTAGAATTAGAGATTGAGATAGAGCGAAAGAAAAAGCTAATTTTTGAACTTTTTGGTGGAATTAGCAGCTCGAATTTTGTAGAATTGGATGGATGTTGAGGTGGTCTAGGAGATGGTTTTCAGGCTAAATTCACTTTTCATTATGGCTTGCTGCTAACTCTTGTCATTTTATGGTTGTTTGGTAAGAGCTAGTTGGAATTAGCTCGAGTTTTGAGCTTAACTACGTTTGCCAAATGATGCGTCACAGTGTATGTTCGTGGCTTTTGAACTTTTTCTTCTAGATATTGTTTGACAGGGATGTGTTTTTGGTTTTATAAACGGAAAAAGTGAAAAAGAGGAGTAAATTTAATGCTGAAGTCTCTTTTAAAAGCACTTTTTTGGATGTGTTTGATTTGCTTTTAACTGATGGTAGAGAGGGCAAATTTAGACAAATACATGCAATTTTCTTGCATCAAAAGGTTTCAGATGACTTTAACAGAAAATAATCTTGAATCTTCTTTGTGTAACTTGCAGGTACAAAATTGGCTTATGTGACTGCTTTCATTCACATCAGATTCTACTTTGGACGACTTCAAAGATTTCTGGGACTAGAAATGGTCAACAAGTGCGTGTGCTTTGTGAGCCTGAGCAAGTCAAGAACGGCAAATAGTTTTCAAGACCTTGCGAATTTGCGTTGCTCGCGCAACGGGGAGCGAACTGAAACGGCAACTGCGCGAGCAACGGGGAGCGAACTGTGAAACGGCAACTGCACCACAAGCAAAGGAAGCAATCCATGTGGCTCTTCCTTCGCTTTCTTTCTAGAACGGAGCAAGCCAAAGGGGTGAGCAATCTGTACCAAAATTGTTTAAATATATCGTACTTGAGGGTTTGTGTTGTTTTACTGTGTTATGTTCAGTGGTGTGGATCCTATTATATGTTTTCTTAAAGTAGTTACTTTACTAATTCACATTTATAGTATTTGAGAGATTTCTAGGATGTATGTTTCAAAAATCTAATGACTAGAATGTGAACTTTTATAGAGATTGCAAATTGAACTGTGCGGTGGAGATTTTCGTCACGAGCGATCGGGTTGTTGATTTTCACCACAAGTAAGATTGGAAAATGAGAGTGAAATGAAGTAAATAAAACACGATGCAAACACTGAGAATTTTAAGTGAAAAATTCTTAACTGGAAAAAATCACAGGGAGAATGAGGAATTTTACTATAATTCTCAGGCCGCAAGAATTACAGGAATTTAGAAAGAGTGTACAAAGTTCAAATTTCAAGGTCCACCCCCTCTTTACTGGGGGAGATATTTATTTATTCTCCCATGAGCTATTGGATTGGAGGTCCATGATCGTGGGTGAGATCTACACGTTGTAATGACAACGATCAGTTGTGCTGATATGTTGGGATTGCATGCTGAGAAATCCATTATTGTCCATAGCTGCTTGTGCTGAGGGGCGTTGCATGTTTTGAACGTGAAAGAGAATTAGGCTGCGTAACTAACAACAGAAATTGAGGCTGATGTGTCGCTGGAGCTCGGATTGAGGTTTTCGGAGTCTCCGGGATGAAAGGAGATTTGGGATGTCCGAATGGCGGAGTATTCTGGGGTGAAGTATCTTCGGGACGGAAGGCGGACTTCGGGAGGATCTAGAGTGGCAGATGTAGCTGAATGGATTGAATGATATGAAAGTCTCTAAGAGGGTGCTCGGTGGCTTGGACACGTGTCACCATCCTGATGAGAGTCAATTTTTTATCACTACAGCACCCCTCGCTCTTTTGCTTGCAGGAGCTTGCTGAAGAAAAGTCAGAAGAGCGGAGTTGATAGAAGATCTTTTAGTGCCTCGATTTCTTCTTTATGTCTGTGAGCAGGAGAGGATTTGGATCATATGTGAATCTTCTGGATGCACTTGGAGATTGCGCGGCTAATGACAACTAGCCTGTTAATCAATTAGAATCCTTGAAACTTGTAATTGGCGTCTCTTCGAATCCTGGCACTATGATGACTGAGATCGTGTGGCAGCGACAGTTGATATCATGCCGATTCGGTTGACCGAGAATCTCGAAATGTGAACTGTGTTGGCCCAAAGGCCTTCCACCCTAGTTTTGATGATGATTAACTCATGTAGTTATGTTTACTAATATTCTTGTGATTTTAAGTTTCAGATCCTTTAGTAAGATATTAGTTGGTGATTAGCTTCAACAAGGTGTTTAGAAGCTTTTCATGGTGATTCCAGGGCAAAGCTTCAAGATCACACATTGCCTAGCCCATGAATGGAGTTTTGGATCAGGTCTACTTGAAGATGGAGATCGTCAAGAAGACTTAGGTATCCATAGTTTAGATAGTGTGTTTAGATCCAATTTGTAAAGCTTAGTATAGTTGATATGCTCAAGTGCACAAACACACACGTTTTATGTTTGGTTTTTAGTTTTCATGAATAGTAGATCAAAACAAGTTTACTTTATTTTTATGTATATTAGATATGTTCTAGATATACATACATGCTTTAAACTTGCTAGACAAACTTATTTTGACTTTCCTATTCATGTATTGAAAAATCAAGTTTGATAAAAATACAAGTGTTGGTTTTGATAAAATTTGCAAGACTCAAAAATGAATTGATATGATTGATATATGTCTTGAAATTTGTATCACTTGTTTGTGTTTCAATATAAATGTTAAAATAAGTTTTGTGGATTTTTAGAAGACTTAAAAGATTTTCAAAATATTTTTAAAACTCTTTTTCTGACCCAGAATTCTGTTCCAGGCTTCAACCAGTCGACTACTCAACTGACCAAGTCGACTTGGGATGAAGTCGGTCGACCGGGTCGGTCGACCGACGTGCACAGATCTGTGCACGTTTGGCAGACACAGGGACGGTCGACCGTCCGGGTCGACCGGGTCTGAGAGCAGAGCTCTCTGTTTGTTTGGGTCGACCGGGTTTGCCCAACGTCACATTTTTGACCGTTGGCGGTCGACCGGCGGCCGACCGGGCGGCCGACCGCCAAGCCTGTCAGGCTGCCACATCAGCCTAACGGCTAGTTTTCTGATGGGGCTATAAATACCCCATCTCTTGGGGTGTTTTTGACAAGACTTTTTGTCAAGAAAGATTTCTGAGTTTCTCTAGAGTTTAAACAAGTTTTCAAAATAGTTTTTGTGCCAAAAAGCTTCATTTATTTTGTTTTAAGTGTTTTATTCATTTCAAAGAAATTAGGTTTTGGGAATTGTTTTTGAGCTAAAATTTCTATATCATCTTTGGTGTTTTCCCAAGAGTATTTCTTTGATTAAAACACTTAGTTTTCTAGACTTGAGCTATATCTTCTATCCTAATCTATAGGATCTTGTTTTGTGGAAAAGAGAGAAAAGAGATTGTTGAGGTTGTTGAGCCTCTAAGTTGTAAACCCTCCTTGCTTTGTGTATCCCTCTTTGGTAGAGGTCGATCGGAGTGGTATTGGTTTGCTCCCTCTTTGGTAGAGGTTGAGGCTTGTTGTTTGCTCCCTCTAGTGAGAGGTGGAGTTTGGTTTGTATCCCTCTTCGGTAGAGGTGATAGTAGTTGTTGTATTGGCTACGGGCCTACCCCTCGGTTGTGAGGTGGTTGTTTGAGAGAGGAGTTTGGTACTCCTAGTGTTGTAACAAATCCTCTTCGGTAGAGGTTCCCTCAGTGGGAGATAGTGGAGTGGAAATCTTACACGTGGTGTAGGCGGGGATGTAGAGCTAGGGGCTCGAACCTCGAAACATATGTTGGCCTTTGCGTTTGATCCATTGTCTCTCAACTCTCTCTCTCTCTTATTTGTGTTGTGCATAGCATTATTCATTCATATTGCCATATCATTAATACTTGTGTTAAGCATTGTTTCATATTGCCTATTCATCTTATATGCTTGGTTGTTTGTGTGTGCCTCACTTATACTTAACCACAAGAGCTTCACATAGCACCTCAACCCATATCTAGGGGAATCAAGAGGAGTTAGTCCAGAGCCCTTCACGGGGAATTCGGCTACACTTGTGTGTTGTATTAAGTGTGTTGCAAAATTTGCATTAGCTTCCGTATTTAGCGCATTAGTTTAACTAGATTAGCACGTACACCTATTCACCCCCCCCCCTCTAGGTGTGCTTTCAATTGGTACCAGAGCTAGTGCTCCTGATACTTAGGCTTAACATCCTATGAGTGAGATCCATTTGGTTGCTAATCTATTGTTTGCATTTGCTTGTTTGCACACTCATATAGTTTACCATGGACTTCATGACCCCACCTAGCTTTGACCCTTCCAACATTGTTGTTTGGAAGTATAGGATGTCCGTGTACCTAAAGACCCTAGGTTTGCATGTTTTCCTTGCCGCTACCAGAGATGTTATCTTGGTGACCGCAAGCATATAGGGGTCAATGCACAAGCCCTTGAGGCCATTAGAAGCACGCTACCTAAAGATTATCTTATGCATGTTTCTAATCTTGATTCCGCATTTGTAGTGTGGAACAAATTGTCATCAACCACCACCTCCAAGCTTCAATTGCCTATTCAACCGGAGGAGTCTAGTGGAGAATCTGAGTCACAATGCTATAACGGTCCAAGGGAATGACTCCCTTGAGGTACAATCGGAATCTCAACTAGATAATAATGATGCTAGTTCTTCATGTGATGATTTTGTTGATCCCCACGCTTTAAATGAAGAACTATCTATAGTTTTGTGAAATTTGATTGAAAAATATAACATTTTGAAAAAGAAAAGTCTAGGCCTTAATAATGAAAATAAAAGTTTGCATGCTAGACTTAACAATGTTTTGCAAGAGAAGTTGAGGTCTATAATGAAAGGGATTCATTGAGATCTCAATTAGAACTTGCACTAAAAGAAAATGAATTTTTAAAATCTAAAAATGATTGCCATGCTATTTTAAGAAGAATGAAAACTTGTCTTCTAAAGTAGATTTTGTTTTAAAAGAAAATGTTGCTTTGAAAAATAAAATTATTTCTATTTCAAATGATTTGAATGTTTGTTTAGATAAAAATATTGTTTTATAAAATAAAATTGATTCACACGTTTGCTATGCTAGGGTAGTATCACACACATCACCCCTTGCATGCACTTCTTCTTCTAAGATTAATGATGATATTTGTTTGTTGAAGAAGAAAGTGGATTGTTTGGGCTCCACTATGAGCCAATGTGCCATGAACCATACACGTTTGGAAACTTTGTTTCGAAAGAAACAAGTTCCATCTTTTCATGCACACTCTCCACGGCATACACATGCTCCTCACGGACACCATCACACTATGTATGCTCATGTGTACACTTGTACACATTGTGGACGTAAGTGCCACCTTGCTAAATTTTGTTTTGATCGTATACATGATTGGATTTAGCAAAGAAGTTTGTTTGGGTTAGAGAAGGTACTAACCCCCATGGACCCAATAAGATATGGGTAGCAAAGACCACCCCTAGAGTTTTTGATGTAGGTGTGGGCTCTCACATGACGTGAGAGTGATGACACCTTGGAGTGGATGCGTTCCGAGCTTAAAGGAAATCAATTAGATGCATCACTTTCAAGGGAAGTTTGGTGGAGAAGACCACCATGTTTTGGAGACAAGGAGAGTTGCCTTCTAGGTTTTGGTAACGATTCCTAACTCCTATTTATATGTTTACATGCTTTCCATATTTATCTTTCATAGCATGTTTTGATGTTTGTCGATTACTATGAAAATGCCATGCTTATTAGATTAGTGACATACATGTATAGCATTTGAGACACCCATATTTAATATGGATAAATTCTTTTGTGTTCTCACTATATGGTTGCTATTGCGTATATCATATAACATGTGGATATTCATATTAATCATGTTTATGTTTATCATGTTGATTTTTATCTGTGTTTTGATGCTTAATGGTTGAATATATGTTTAAATGTTAGTTTTATTAAAACTAGGTATATACTTGTACATATAGTGGGCCACAAATAAATCTATATATGTTTGAGCTTGAATGCTTATTTGAACCCATTAGATGTGCTAGTATAGTCTAGTTTTGATGATTCATACATTTTAAACTTGTATTCCTCATTTTCTTGAATTTGTTTTATGATTGTGTGTTTCACTTCATGTATATGTTTGTATTGCCAAACTTTAAGATATACATGTATACCCCTTGAGTCATTTGCTTTTCATGCAAATCTTTATTATGGACTCGATTGTGTTAGGGATATGTATGTATACTTATTTGTTGACAATTCATACATATACCTTGAAATGAAATTTGTTTTTAAATGAAAATTTAGTTATTCATGTTTTTATGATTTCATGTTTAACTTCATGTATATGTCTATTTTATCCAAACTATTATTATACATATACATCTTTTTGAGCCACGTGCCTTCATGCATATATCTTTGTGGACTCATTATGTTTTGGATATGTATGTATACTTTAGTTTGTATAAGACATACATATACCTTGAAGATTAAATAGTTTTGATGATTTTCATGTTTTCTTGTTTAAGGAATAATTGAGCTTAATGAAAAAATTTCATGATTATGATATTCACACTTTATTTGTACACTCACATTTATATTTTGCTCATGTTTTGTTTTCATGAGTCATATTTATGCCTAATTGAATTAGAGTGTTGATTATCATGTGGATTTCATGTTTTATGAAAAACTATTTTGTGTTATTCCTTGCTTGAAGGATTTCGTACTAGTTGACAAATTTTTCATTTTAACTAGTTCGTTTTTCTTCGTTGTGTTATGAGGTATAACATGCTATTATTGTTATGTCAATTGGTATCATTGAACTCTTTCAATTGGTATCATTTGATCTTTTTGTATACTCATATGTTTATTGTGTATGTCTATTTTCAATTGGTATCATCTATTGGTGATTGATACTCATTCTATTTCATACACATATACTTGTTTTATTTGTGCTATTATAATTCTATATCTTGAGCACAAATCTTGTTTATGCTAGAGCTTGAGCTTCAACTTTATTTCAATTGATTTAGTTTTCAATTGGTATCTTATTTCAAGCCTACGCATAGTTTTTGTTGGTATTTCATAAAGGGGGAGAAAATCCGTTTTTCATATTTCAATGGTATTTGTATTTCCACTCCCTTACTTTATGATAGAAAATAGTCATTTCAATTGTTTATATGGCTTAAAGAAAAATACTATCTTTTAATATCAAGATGTTCATTTGAATATGTTTTAAAATTGGTATCTCAAAATTTTGTTTTTAAAGAAAATATTTACAAAAGTTTTGATTTGTATTGACTATATGCAAGGAGAGCTTAACATCTCTTCTACATATAGATTCATGTTGAGTATATCTTGTATTGAAGAGCTTAACATCTCTTCTTTATGTGGTACACGTGTGTAGGGGGAGCTTCACATCTCCTCTTATGCATTACATAATGTGTGTTATGTGAATTAGGGCTTAACATCCCTCCTTCATGTAATGCATATGTGTAGGGAAGCTAACTTAGCGTCTTCCTCTTCATGAATGTATATAGCATATAACATTTATTGATCTTTATTTATTTTCAATTGGTATCAAGATACTTCATTGACATATTTTCAATTGATATCCTAATTGATTGTCACCCCTTAGTGACCTTGTTTTCGTTTTTAGACAAAAAGGAGGAGAACATTGTTTTTATTGTTTTGATTGACATAAAGAGGGAGAAAGATTTTTACCCCTCTTTGACATTTTATTTATGGTTTTGATTGTTTACCCCTTTGTTGATGATTGACAAAAAGGGGGAGAAAGATTTTGAGTTTATGAGTTTTATATATGAGTTTTATATATGCATAGTTATGTTTTTGCATATATTAAGTTAATATAGTTTTAATGTTAATTGGTATCTAGAGCATGTTTTGTTTTTGAACATTTCATTGGTATCTAGAACCTTTTCTTGTTTATGCATATTTATGCATGTTTCATACATATTCATTGCATATTTATTATGTTTATTTTTTATGCATGAGTTAAGGGGGAGCTTCTTTGAAGCTTAACTTTAATCCATGCATATAACTCCATGAGTTTTTGTCATCATCAAAAAGGGGGAGATTGTTGGCCCAAAGGCCTTCCACCCTAGTTTTGATGATGATTAACTGATGTAGTTTATGTTTACTAATATTCTTGTGATTTTAAGTTTCAGATCCTTTAGCAAGATATTAGTTAGTGATTAGCTTCAACAAGGTGTTTAGAAGCTTTTCATGGTGATTCCAGGGCCAAAACTTCAAGATCACACATTGCCTAGCCTAGCCCATGAATGGAGTTTTGGATCGGGTCTACTTGAAGATGGAGATCGTCAAGAAGACTTAGGTATCCATAGTTTAGATAGTGTGTTTAGATCCAATTTGTAAAGCTTAGTATAGTTGATATGCTCAAGTGCACAAACACACACTTTTATGTTTGGTTTTTGGTTTTCATGAATAGTAGATCAAAACAAGTTACTTTATTTTTATGTATATTTATATGTTCTAGATATACATACATGCTTTAAACTTGCTAGACAAACTTATTTTGACTTTCCTATTCATGTATTGAAAAATCAAGTTTGATAAAAATACAAGTGTTGGTTTTGATAAAATTTGCAAGACTCAAAAATGAATTGATATGATGATATATGTCTTGAAATTTTATCACTTGTTTGTGTTTCAATATAAAATGTTAAAACAAGTTTTGTGGATTTTTAGAAGACTTAAAAGATTTTTCAAAATATTTTTAAAACTGTTTTTCTGACCCAGAATTCTGTTCCAGGCTTCAACCAGTTCGACTACTCAACTGACCAAGTCGACTTGGGATGAAGTCGACCGACCGGGTCGTCGACCGACGTGCACAGATCTGTGCACGTTTGGCAGACACAGGGACGGTCGACCGTCCGGGTCGACCGGGTCTGAGAGCAGAGCTCTCTGTTTGTTTGGGTCGACCGGGTTTGCCCAACGGTCACATTTTTGACCGTTGGCGGTCGACCGGGCGGCCGACCGCCAAGCCTGTCAGGCTGCCACATCAGCCTAACGTTTAATTTTCTGATGGGGCTATAAATACCCCATCTCTTGGGGTGTTTTGACAAGACTTTTGACAAGAAAGATTTCTGAGTTTCTCTAGAGTTTAAACAAGTTTTCAAAATAGTTTTTGTGCCAAAAAGCTTCATTTATTTTGTTTTAAGTGTTTTATTCATTTCAAAGAAATTAGGTTTTGGGAATTGTTTTTGAGCTAAAATTTCTATATCATCTTTGGTGTTTTCCCAAGAGTATTTCTTTGATTAAAACACTTAGTTTTCCACACTTGAGCTATATCTTCTATCCTAATCTATTTAGGATCCTGTTTGTGGAAAAGAGAGAAAAGAGATTGTTTGAGGTTGTTGAGCCTCTAAGTTGTAAACCCTCCTTGCTTTGTGTATCCCTCTTTGGTAGAGGTCGATCGGAGTGGTATTGGTTTGCTCCCTCTTTGGTAGAGGTTGAGGCTTGTTGTTTGCTCCCTCTAGTGAGAGTGGAGTTTGGTTTGTATCCCTCTTCGGTAGAGGTGATAGTGGTTGTTGTATTGGCTACGGCCTACCCCTCGGTTGTGAGGTGGTTGTTTGAGAGATGAGTTTGGTACTCCTAGTGTTGTAACAAATCCTCTTCGGTAGAGGTTCCCTCGGTGGAGATAGTGGATTGGAAATCCTACACGGTGGTGTAGGCGGGGATGTAGAGCTAGGGGCTCGAACCTCGAAACATATCTTGGCCTTTGCGTTTGATCCATTGTCTCTCAACTCTCTCTCTTATTTTTGTTATTGCATAGCATTATTCATTCATATTGCCATATCATTCATACTTGTGTTGAGCATTGTTTCATATTGCCTATTCATCTTATATGCTTGGTTGTTTGTGTGTGCCTCACTTATACTTAACCACAAGAGCTTCACATAGCACCTCAACCCATATCTAGGGGAATCAAGAGGAGTTAGTGTAGAGCCCTTCACGGGGAATTCGGCTACACTTGTGTGTTGTATTAAGTGTGTTGCAAAATTTGCATTAGCTTCCACATTTAGCGCATTTAGTTAAGTAGATTAGCACGTACACCTATTCACCCCCCCTCTAGGTGTGCTTTCAAACTGACTTTTCGGGGATTGGGATTTTAAATTGGAGGCGGTTCGACTTCTCTCCTCCATCCATAAATAGGGCAAAATCTTTAGGATGGAAAATCAATTCTGTTTTCTTCTCCAATGTCTTACTCTAAAGTTCTTTCTTCTCTACCTAGATGCCATGTCTTCCATCTTTTTCATCAGGTGGAGGAAAGAAAGGGTGTAAAACCCCCCTGCTCCCGGGTGTACGTATCACCGTATCAGTACCGGATACGACGTACAAAATTGATTTGACCTCTGTAGTATTCCGATTAAGCTGATTTCAGTTTTAAAAATCATTTTCTAATATTTGAGATTTTTCGGGATTTTCTGGAATTTTTCTGGATTATTTTGGAAAAATCTCCGTAGTCGGTGTCGACCGATGCCGATAATCGGCCTTACGATTTTTATTTCACAAACGGAGTAGAATTTTGAGAATCGGCTTTCACCGTATGTCTTAGAATCACATGAGCTACGTTTGGGTATTTTTGGGGATTTTTCTGAATTTATCGAAAATCCGGCCAAACCGGTGTCGCCCGTATCGGCGAGACACTCCGGGATTTTTAATTTACAAACTGGATCGAGTTTCTGCAAACCGTTTTCATATTCCATCTCAGGCTAATATTCTCTAATTTCTGAATTTTTTGGCACCGTTCGGAGCTGTTCGAATTTTGGGCCAATATAATAATATAAAATATTATTGTTTAATCTTTCTTCTCCTTTTTCTTTTCTTCTCCTTTCTTCCTTCTTCACGAAACTTCTCTCACCGCCTTTCTTCCACCGCCATCTCTCTCTCCTTCTGTTTTTAAAAACCCCCTCTCCCTCTCTTTCTCTCTCTCAAAAAAAATCCCTCTCTCTCTAAATTCCTCTCTCCCTCTCTCCATCTCTCTCTCTCTCTCTCTCTCTCTCTCTCTCTCTCTCTCTCTCTGCAGACCGCCTGCACAAGGGGGAGGTCTGGCCAGTGCCAACAGCCAAGCCAGGCCGGCGCGCACGCCGGAGGCCGGCCAGGGGCCGGTGGCGCAGGAGGCCGGCCAGGGGCCGGCGGCGCCGGCGGTGGGGGGGCTGGCGCCCCCACCCTGTTCCGCTCTCTCACTCTCTCTCTGTGGGGCCGATCGGCGACCTGGGGTGCTGGAGCGGCGCCGGAGTGGCACCGGCGCCGGCGGGGCGGCCGCGCGCCGGCGCGGCCGCGCACGGGCAGCAGCGGCGGCCGCACGGCTGCTGCTGTTGCCAATTTGGGTGAAAACCCAAATGGTTTGGGTTCGGGTTTGGGTGTAACTCAAACCCGACCCGTTTACACTCAAACCCGACCCATTAAAGGTACGATTACATTTAAGCCCCTGTAAATTTCTAAATTAGTTTTAGGCCCCTGTAAAATTACAATTAGCCCCCTGAACATTTCAGTTTATTACGTATCTAACCTTTTTATATCGGTTTTGGTTTTCGAGCAATATCAGGAGCATCCGGACTCCGATTTGGACGATTCTGGATCCGTTGCGATCATGGGAAAGAGAGCTACCATCCTATGGATAGTTAGTGAGTGTTCTTTTTATAATTATATGTTTATCATGTTTAGTAAAAGTGATTATTGCTTAATTATCGGTAAATAATTAAAATTATTGTTTATTAAAAATGTCCTAATCTTGATAATTATTGTTTCCTAAAAATGTCATTGTGGGGACATCCCTGTAATTACAACATAGAGATAGAGATTACCTGAGTTAGTATTTCATGTATAGGTATATCGTTAACGAGATTAACGTGATAATAAAATAGATCATTAGTTCAATACGTTGATGGTACCCATCATAGTCATAATATAGTGACCATTAGTGTAGCCGTATTTGACACTCGAGTAGATGATATAGCCATAGAACACTGGACACAATAGTTTACATCCATTGTATTGCATATTCATATCTATCTGTTACATAGAGACTTGTTAGACGGGACACTGTTAGCTCCTGCCTATTCACCATGACTTACACCGGGACCCTGTGACCACATGTACAGGTATCACCGTTGCACAGGGGCTATGACACGTTACACCAGTAGTCCGTATTTATGTGCACCACTTCACAGAATACCGTCATGTCATATTATTGTGATCATCGTTACATGGATTCTCGGCATATTACTGTTACACATGCATGTATGGTTTCTTTTATTCTCGTCATATGGATTCCTGTTCATATTATGTCATATGGATTCCTGTATATTACATGTATTATTGTTCCATGTTATCGTATTCATGTTATATGATTGTTTCCTGTTATTGATATGGATTTTCCGTTACTGGACATGAGAGCTGTTGATATGCACTATGTGGAATTCTACATCTATTGTTCCCGTTTCTCGTTATATTGTTCCCGTTATATTGTTCCTGTTTCCCGTTATATTGTTCTATGCTATCAACTGAGCTCATGTCCTGTTATCATGTTACCCGTATCATGTACTGTAATTGTTCTTGTTACCTTGTATACTTAACACATAAAGATCACTTGGGTATGGGGGAGACTTGACGGTTGATTAGATCATATCGGGTGGATGTCTGGATCCATTGTTCGTCCCACTGCAGGGGACGGAGTAGTGCTGGCTACCATCTGTTACTCATGAGCATCCCGTTATTGTTTTAGCTCATTGAGATTTACATGTTACAGCTCTAGAGGGCTGGCCCTGGTCTCAGCAGCCAGGGATCTGATAAGGCCGTTGTCCCGGGTATGTACGGGATACACCCACCCGATAAGAACTCCTCGACCATGGATTTCCAATTAATATAATAAAACAGTATACACAATAGTGACGTCGGGAACACTTGTTATTTGGTCACTCTCTCGTTTGGACAATGGTACCCGTAGGCCATGTCCGGATGGGTTCGACTGGAGTGCGGGCTCCAGTATGAACTGCCAGTGGTATGGGACACTGGAAGAGAGTGATTGTAATACCAAGTGGTACTGATTGCTACTATTGTATAAATCACATGACATGCCTGGTACCTGTATGCTATCTTGTTATTGTTCATGCTACTTTATCCGATATCATGTTACCTGTATACTTGTTACTTTACCTGGCATATGTTATACTGTCTGTGATGGCATATGACGCATGTTCTGCATTGCAGGGCATACGACGCATGTTCTACATTGCATATATTATGCTTTCTGTATAGCAGACATCATTACTGTATATACACCACACCATATAGTGATTATATTGCATATGCCCACCTGCATGTTCATTTACATCACTGCATATTCATTTCTATCACGTCACCATTTATTCGATAAACTGGACACGCCTATAGACATGACCCGATGATAACCGGCTAGGTAGTGATGGTAGACGACATGTTTATCTCTTTGCACTGCTTTCCTGTTTATCTATTTCTACTGTTTATATATCCTTATTATATGGTATCACTAGTCCAACCTCATGTACTATATATTATTATCGTGCTTGTATTACTATTGTATATATTACTGCCTCCTTCATTTATCACTCACTAGGTCGCTTTCTGACGACCCTGGGTTTGCGTGCCCAGATTTGGAGATCCGCGTACCGTAGTACTCGAGAGTGTCTTGGCGTCACATAGGAGAGTCCTCATCGGGACTATTCATAGGTACCTTGGGCATTTATTTCTGTTATCTTATTTGTTCCCATTTTTCATATCTGTTATGATCGCTGACCTCTTTCTACAGGTATTCTTGTACTGTTTTTATGCTGGACCTCATGTCTCTATGGAGGGTATGTACTGTATTGAGGCTTAGCGTACGTACGTGGGGTTTTCCGCCTTGCGTATGTACGTCGCCATAACGTCCCCGTACCTGCGGGATCGGGGCGTTACATTTGTGGTATCAGAGCCTAGGTTCACACCTGGTGTGGGTAACCACCTGGGTCTATCATCGGGCTCTTACCAACAGTACAGTCAGATTCAGATTTAAGATTATCTGTATCTGAATTTGGGCATTCCAGCAACGAGTACAAGAATACCATGACCTTGACGATTCATTCCTTGACTCGCTTATATTCCTTCCTTCCTTCCAGTTGTCAACCAGAACATCCGATTTCCTCCTCGCTTTCCTTGCATCGTCTTGCTTCCCATCCTTTCGGATTAGTTCACTACCATACTTCTCCATCCCGGGTTCCTTCTAGATAGCAGAGTGCGCAGCGGAAGTGTTGTGGAACCGTAACATTTCAGCCTTGAGGTTGAAAATCTTGTTCTCACACCTGATTGAAATTGCGAGGACGCAATTTTCTGTAAGGTGGGGAGAAATGTAACCCCCCTGCTCCCCGGTGTACGTATCACCGTATCAGTACCCGATACGACGTACAAAAATTGATTTGACCTCTGTAGTATTCCGATTGAGCTGATTTTAGTTTTAAAAATCATTTTCTAATATTTGAGATTTTTTAGGATTTTCTGGAATTTTTCTGGATTATTTTGGAAAATCTCCGTAGTCGGTGTCGACCGATACCGATAATCGGCCTTACGATTTTTATTTCACAAACGGAGTAGAATTTTGAGAATCGGCTTTCACCGTATGTCTTAGAATCACATAAGCTACGTTTGGGTATTTTTGGGGATTTTTCTGAATTTATCGAAAATCCGGCCAAACCGGTGTCGCCCGTATCGGCGAGACACTCCAGAATTTTTAATTTGCAAGCCGGATCGAGTTTCTGCAAACCGTTTTCATATTCCATTTCAGGCTAATATTCTCTAATTTCTGTAATTTTTGGGCACCGTTCGGAGCTGTTCGAATTTTGGGCCAATATAATAATATTAAAATATTATTGTTTAATCTTTCTTTTTCTTTTTCTTTTCTTCTCCTTTCTTCCTTCTTCACGAAACTTCTCCCACCGCCTTTCTTCCACCGCCATCTCTCTCTCCTTCTGTTTTTAAAAACCCCCCTCTCCCTCTCTTTCTCTCTCTCAAAAAAAAATCCCTCTCTCTCTAAATTCCTCTCCCTCTCTCTCTCTCTCTCTCTGTGCAGACCGCCTGCACAAGGGGGGAGGTCTGGCCAGTGCCAACAGCCAAGCCAGGCCGGTGGCACGCCGGAGGCCGGCCAAGCCGGCGGCGCAGGAGGCCGGCCAGGGGCCGGCGGCGCCGGCGGTGGGGGGGCTGGCGCCCCCACCCTGTTCCGCTCTCTCACTCTCTCTCTGTGGGGCCGATCGGCGACCTGGGGTGCCGGAGCGGCGCCGGAGTGGCGCCGACGCCGGCGGGGCAGCCGCGCGGGCCGGGCGCGCGCTGGCGGCAGCCGCGCACGGGCGGCAGCAGCAGCCGTGCGGCTGCTGCTGTTGCCAATTTGGGTGAAAACCCAAATGGTTTGGGTTTGGGTGTAACTCAAACCGACCCGTTTACACTCAAACCCGACCCATTAAAGGTACGATTACATTTAAGCCCCTGTAAATTTCTAAATTACTTTTAGGCCCCTGTAAAATTACAATTAGCCCCATGAACATTTCAGTTTATTACGTATCTAACCTTTTTATATCGGTTTTGGTTTTCGAGCAATATCAGGAGCATCCGGACTCCGATTTGGACGATTCTGGATCCGTTGCGATCATGGGAAAGAGAGCTACCATCCTATGGATAGTTAGTGAGTGTTTTCTTTTTATAAATTATATGTTTATTATGTTTAGTAAAAGTGATTATTGCTTAATTATCGGTAAATAATTAAAATTATTGTTTATTAAAAATGTCCTAATCTTGATAATTATTGTTTCCTAAAAATGTCATTGTGGGGACATCCCTGTAATTACAACATAGAGATAGAGATTACCTGAGTTAGTATTTCATGTATAGGTATATCGTTAACGAGATTAACGTGATAATAAAATAGATCATTAGTTCAATACGTTGATGGTACCCATCATAGTCATAATATAGTGACCATTAGTGTAGCCGTATTTGACACTCGAGTAGATGATATGGCCATAGAACACTGGACACGATAGTTTACATCCATTGTATTGCATATTCATGTCTATCTGTTACATAGAGACTTGTTAGACGGGACACTGTTAGCTCCTGCCTATTCACCATGACTTACACCCGGGACCCTGTGACCACATGTACAGGTATCACCGTTGCACAGGGGCTATGACACGTCACACCTGTAGTCCGTATTCATGTGCACCACTTCACAGAATACCGTCATGTCATATTATTGTGATCATCGTTACATGGATTCTCGGCATATTACTGTTACACATGCATGTATGGTTTCTTTTATTCTCGTCATATGGATTCCTGTTCATATTATGTCATATGGATTCCTGTATATTACATGGATTATTGTTCCATGTTATCGTATTCATGTTAGATGATTGTTTCCTGTTATTGATATGGATTTCCCGTTACTGGACATGAGAGCTGTTGATATGCACTATGTGGAATTCTACATCTATTGTTCCCGTTTCCCGTTATATTGTTCCCGTTATATTGTTCCCGTTTCCCGTTATATTGTTCTATGCTATCAACCGAGCTCATGTCCTGTTATCATGTTACCCGTATCATGTACTGTAATTGTTCTTGTTACCTTGTATACTTAACACATAAAGATCACTTGGGTATGGGGGAGACTTGACGGTTGATTAGATCATATCGGGTGGATGTCTGGATCCATTGTTCGTCCCACTGCAGGGGACGGGGTAGTGCTGGCTACCATCTGTTACTCATGAGCATCCCGTTATTGTTTTAGCTCATTGAGATTTACATGTTACAGCTCTAGCGGGCTGGCCCTGGTCTCAGCAGCCAGGGATCTGATAAGGCCGTTGTCTCGGGTATGTACGGGATACACCCACCCGATAAGAACTCCTCGACCATGGTTTTCAATTAACATAATAAAACAGTATACACAATAGTGACGTCGGGAACACTTGTTATTTGGTCACTCTCTCGTTTGGATAATGGTACCCGTAGGCCATGTCCGGGTGGGTTCGACTGGAGTGCGGGCTCCAGTATGAACTGCCAGTGGTATGGGACACTGGAAGAGAGTGATTGTAATACCAAGTGGTACTGATTGCTACTATTGTATAAATCACATGACATGCCTGGTACCTGTATGCTATCTTGTTATTGTTCATGCTACTTTATCCGATATCATGTTACCTGTATACTTGTTACTTTACCTGGCATATGTTATACTGTCTGTGATGGCATATGACGCATGTTCTGCATTGCAGGGCATACGACGCATGTTCTGCATTGCATATATTATGCTTTCTGTATAGCAGACATCATTACTGTATATACACCACACCGTATAGTGATTATATTGCATATGCCCACCTGCATGTTCATTTACATCACTGCATATTCATTTCTATCACGTCACCATTTATTCGATAAACTGGACACGCCTATAGACATGACCCGATGATAACCGTGTTGGCCCAAAGGCCATTATCCCAGTTATTTTGATGATAACAAAACATATTTAGTTATGTATTTAATATTTTTGTTTAAAAGGATTTCAGGTTCAAGAACAGGTTTTTGACGGCTCCGCTAAAAGACTCACAAGTTTGGACGCCGCAAAAATGAAGATTCCTAAGCTATGCACAACTAGGATGCTTCGGGATCAAGATGATGATATGAAGATCAAGACAAGATCAAGAAGACAAAGAAAACAAGATTTGTATTTTTATTTTTATTTTAGATATTTTGTCAAAGCTAGATATTAGAAGTAGAGCTATGGGATTATCACACACACACCTCTTAGTTAGGTTCATGGCTTCAAAAAGATTTTCAATTTCCATTTCTAACTTAGTTTTAAAGTGAACATGTTTTGGAAATAAGCTTTTTAGAAAGACAATAGTTTTTGGAAAAACACTTTTATGGAAAAACAAGTTTTTTATCAAAGGGATTTTTATCAAACTATTTTAACATGATAGAAGTATGACATATGCTCATACTCTATGTTTTTACAAGTTCCAAAATTTAACCCAAGACCAAAAACCCAAAACCCAAAAATTTCTGGTTCTGGAAGTTCTGATTTTTCAGAACTTACAGTAACCGTCGACCGACCCGGTCGACCGATGTGCACAAACTGTGCATGTTTATATCAGTCGACCGGTACGGTCGACCGAGGCAATTTCGTGTTCACAGGATTTTTCGGTCGACCGACCCGGTCGACCGCCAGCCCCAACGGTCGGATTTTTGACCGTTGGCGGTCGACCGACCCGGTCGACCGGACTCTTTCAAAAGTTCTGACAGATCCAACAGCTATTTTTTTCTGGCTGATTCTCTTTTGGGATTTGATACCAGCGATTTTGTGAGGCTATTTTTGACCCCTATAAATAGAGGGTCACCTCATATTGATAAGACAACCAACTATTGAAAAATAATTGCAAAAGATTTTCACAAGAGCTTTACAAAGAATTCCAATTCCTTTCTTTTACAAAGATTTCTCAAAGCCTAAATTCCCAACACCCAACTAGTAGCCTATTCCTCTACCTTCTCTCTAGTTTTTGCACACCACAATCCCAAGCTCTACATCTATATCATTGGTTCTAGGATTGTGCAAGTGAGCTATTTTGATCAAGTGTGATCACCTTTCTTATTGAGTGAAGTTGTAGAGGCATCGGCCTCAAGGGAGCTAGTGAGCTTCGGGTGGTGTTGCGGCATCACAAGTGTAGGGACAAGTGTGTCCTTGTATTGGCGATCCGGTGGGATCAACGATAGTAGTGGAAATCCTTCAAGTGTGAAGGCGGGGACGTAGAGCGTGGCTCGAACCTCGGAAACACATCCTTGCGTTTGCGTTTGCTCGAATTTTCTCTCAACTCTACTCCTTTTAATTCTTGCACCTTTATTGTTCTATTTATTGCAAGTCTATATTTGTGCTATTTGTGTGTTAAATTTTAAATTCCGCATTATTGCCATAATTCATATAGCCATCACCTATTCACCCCCCCTCTAGGTGATTTCAATTGGTATCAGAGCCTAACCCTACAACTTAGGTCTAACCACCTTAGGGAGATCCATATTTGGCTATATACATTTTTGTTGCATTTACATTTGCTTGTGCATTCATGGCATCCATGGACTTTTCTAGCATTAAATCCCCACCCAAATTTGATGGCTTGAACTTTCCCATTTGGAAAGTCAAGATGAACTTATTTTTGAAATCCTTAGGTGTTAGGGTAGCTAGGGCCATTACCAAAGATTTTATTGAACCTACAACCGATGAGAGCACATGGTCCGAGGATACTTCCAAAGACTATGAGGCTAATGCTAGGGCACAATATGCATTAACCCAAGCATTAAATGAGGATGACCTTGCACGCATAATTAATTGTAAATCCGCATTTGAGGTTTGGAACATACTCATTGTGACTCATGAGGGAACGTCTCAAGTCAAGAGAGCCAAAGTTGACTTGCTACGTTCTCAATATGAGAACTTTTATATGTTTGAAAATGAGAGCATTGATGATATGCTCACCCGTTTTACAAAAATAACTAATGCTCTTTCTTCCTTAGGCGACAAGATTGATAATGATCAAAAGATAAGGAAGGTAATTAGAGCTCTTCCCAAAGCTTGGGAAGTCAAGGCGACCACACTCAAGGAGCTCAACGACAAAGAGGAGATGGACTTCTCCGGCTTCATCGGAAATCTCAAGACGCATGAGATGGAGATGAAAGTTAGAGAAGAGAGGGAGGCACCAAAGAAGAAGACGATTGCCTTCAAAGCCACTCCTACTACCATTGAGGAAGACGACTCATCGGAGGATTGCGATGAGGATTTCGCCATGCTCATCCGGAAGGTGGGCAAGATGTTCTACAAGAAGGGACGGCAAAGTAACTTCCGAAGAGGGAAACCTCAAGGAAGGTACGAGAAGAAAAGAGAAGAACCCGGTCCTTGCTTCCATTGCAAGAAGATCGGTCACCTAATTGCCGATTGCCCCGCTCTTCAAGCAACAACTTCCAAACATGGGAAGAAGAAGAAAGCCTTGGCCGCTACATGGGATGACTCGGAGTCGGAATCCGAAGAGGAGCACGACGCCGCCAACATGTGCTTTATGGCACAAGGTGAGGATTCATCTAAGGTATGTCTAGAAACTTCCATTGATGATGATGAGCTCACAATGGATGAACTCGCTCAATTTTTTGAAGAATTGCAACATAGGTATGAGATTTCACAATCTCATAATAAGAAATTGAAAAAGGAAAATGATGTTTTGAAGAACAAACTTGAAATTTGTTTAAAAGAGAAAAATGAGTTATCTAGTTCTTTTGAGAAATTGAAAAATGATTTTGATAAGTATAAGGTAGCTAATAAAGGAAAAACCCTCATGATTTCTAGTAATAAAAATATTTTTGTTGAAATTCAAAAACGTGTTGATTCTTTAAATAACACTTTAAAGAAATGTGCATTTGATTTTAACAAGCTTGCATCTAAATTTCCTAAGGGAGTAGCCCAAGGGAAACATGTTCATCATAAACATGCTACACATAGACATGCACACACACATAACCATGCTTTTATGTACAATAGTGGTAGAATTTTTATTTGCACGTATTGTGGCCGCAAAGGCCATTTAGAAAAGTTTTGTTATGCTAAGAACAATGTTAAGAATAAATTTGTTTGGGTTCGCCCCGGATCTAACCCCAAAGGACCCACTAAGATTTGGGTACCAAAAGAGCCACCGAATTTAAATGATACAGGTATAGGTGGATCTACCCCCTCCAAGACTTAGGAGGAAGTGGTGCCCGGGTGGTTGATGCATTGGAGCTTAAAGAACAAATCGTGCATGCATCACTATCGTGGAGGCACCTATTTTGGAGATTGCCCTTCAATTGGTAACATCTCCATTTAAAAGTTTTTGTTTTTAGCCATGTATACATATGTATAGAATTGATAGTTTGCTTTTGTACTCTATTGATATATGCTTGTATAGAACTACTTTTCTATCATATTGTATATGTGCCTCGTGTTAACTTCTATATCTTTTGTTTCATGCCTTGTTTATTATATGTCCACATGTATAGTTTATAATTTGTGATTATATACTTGTATACATATACACATTATTTTCATAAATAAAAATAAACATTTGTAAAATTTCCTATTTAAACAAACACCTTAAAGATGGCAATTGCGCACCTCAACTCATTCAAGAGGAATCAAGAGGATGAAGTTCAGAACCCGTCACTGGGTATTCGGCTTCAACATCTTTAAAATCTTTGTTTAAATGTGAAAATAAAATTAAAAAGGAATTGCATGAATTTTGATGTTGTAATAACTTAATGAAGATTTAAAACCTGTTGGTGTATTCCTATATGTTTAATATGTCATACCTATTTTGACTACAAATTTCTTTAAAATTTTTTTTTGGGCCAGATGCTGTTAACAGATTTCAGACAAAGCCGGTCGACCGACCTTTAAAGCCACGGTCGACCGACTCTGCCTGAGAAGAAAATTTTTATTTTCTTTTCTGTTATCGGTCGACCGACTATATGTCCCGGTCGACCGCTCTAGTCTGCAGAGTTCTCGGGTTAATTCGGTCGACCGACCCGGTCGACCGTTCTGAAAATTCAGAACTCTCGGTTGTTTCGGTCGACCGGACCGGTCGACCGATCGTCGAATTCTGCCCTATATCTGTCATTTCTTTTCACTTTTTTCTTTCTCTCTCTCTCACTCAGCCGACGAACCCGACTCCATCTCTCTCCAAAAATTTTCTTTTTCTCTCCAATCTCTCAACCGATCCCAAATTAATTTAAAACCCACTTCCAATTCCTTCTTCTACTTCCAGATCTTCAATTTCAGGATCTTTCATCCGCTGGATTCGGAGAAATTCGGCTTTCACTGATCTAGGGTTTCAGTCCTTCAAGTTAAGGTAAAAATCCGATTTTTGATTCAGTTTTTCATATCTTGCTTTGAAATCAACTATCTATTGTCATCAATTCTAAGTTTCTAAGCATCTAGATCGTGCCATAACTTGATTAAACCTAAAAATTCACCTTTTATTCATCATGCCGAAACGATCTCGAACTGAGAAAGGGAAGGCTGTTGCTCAACCTTCATCTCAGGTTCCTAGACCCGTTAGGCTCTTCCTAAATGATCTTGCTGCTGATCGGTACTCCCATCTTTCCACGAGGAACATTAACTCGGGGAGATTCGTTGTTATCCAAGATTTCGAACATTTGAATATCCCCCACATTCTGCAGACCAACAATTTAGTGGAATTTTTGACCATCAAGGAGCAAGTTTACACCTCTCTTGTTCCTTACTTTTATGCTAATTTTGAATTTGATGGTAATCGTATCACTTCTAGAGTTTTAGGTAGAGACATCGACCTTTCTATCGGTCGATTTGCTAGGATTCTGCATCTCTCCACTGGTGGAGCAGATGTGTATACCCATGATCTGCATGACTTTGAATTTCCGGACGGTGAGTCTGCGCTCACCGCCTCTACCTTGATCCACGGGGATGACAACCCCGGTCTAGTAAGGAACGAAGTTGTGAGTAGGTTCACTCTCACTGCTCAGGTCCTTGCTAAGATTATTTTCTTCAACATTGTCCCCAAGCATGGTGAGTATAGCCACGCTAGGGGTTCCGTACCTTTGATTATCTATTGCCTTCTTCGAGGCATTAAGATAAACTTTCCTAGAGTCATAGCCTCTCACATGGCTTCAGATCAGATTCGTACTGCGGGTAGGAGCTTGCCCTACGGCATGCTAATTACCCATCTTCTTAGGGCTCTTGATTTTGATTTATCTGGTGAAAGTCCCTCCAATCCCTTGACCAACATCAACGGAGTTGTCCTGAAGATGATGGAAGCTCAGCTGCGTAGACACGCTCCTGTGCAACCACCTATTCCTCCTGTTGGTCCTGACTCATCTTCTGCACCTGGATCTTCTTCCTCTTCAGCCCCTGTTTTTCCTCCTGAGTTTCAAGCCCTTCTCTCTTCGGAGGTCCGCTCTCAGATCGAGGCGCACCAGGCCTGGGTCGAGAAGCGCGTCGCAGCTATTCGTGCGGAGTTGGATGCTCGTGCCATTCAGGATGCTGCTTTTCGGGCGGAGATCCGGAACAACATGTCTTATTTTGCTGAGTCCATGAGATTCGTGGACGTTCAGTTTCAGGCTCTTTTCACAAAATTTGACATGCTCGTTCCTGACCGTACTCCGATTGCTTGTCGACTCCCAGCCACCGGTCCTCCATTCCCTCCCAGAGCTCGTTCTTCTGTTCCACCACCGCGCACCAGAGTAGATGGCATGGATCCAGAGGAGGTTGCTTCTTCCTCAGAGGAAGAAGATGGTGGTAACAAGACGATGGCTGAGGGCTCTGCTGCACAGAGCTCATCTGAGCATGCCGACGACGAGGAGGACGAGGATGCTGGAGATGATGATGATGCTGCTGAGTGACCTCCCCTTTTGATGATGTCAAAAAGGGGGAGAGTTATTTTGGGAGAGTTATCTTGAGAGAGATATTTTGTCATGTAGTATTTATTTGTGTGTTGTTTGGACATGTGACATGTATTTTTTAGTATGTGTTGTGGACATGGACATGGTTATTTACTTTATGCGTATCTTTTGTTTTTTTTTTTGTGTATCTCTTATTTATGTCATGTATGAACTCATTTCCTTCATCTATTCTATGACATGAGTATTTGGTATCATTTGTTGGCATGGAAATATGGTGTTTATCATTTACATATGTTTTCCTATATATGCATGTGTTGAGGGGGAGCTTCATTTGAAGTCTCTACCCAAAATATTTTGTGATAACTACATATGTTTTGCCATCATCAAAAAGGGGGAGATTGTTGGCCCAAAGGCCATTATCCCAGTTATTTTGATGATAACAAAACATATTTAGTTATGTATTTAATATTTTTGTTTAAAAGGATTTCAGGTTCAAGAACAGGTTTTTGACGGCTCCGCTAAAAGACTCACAAGTTTGGACGCCGCAAAAATGAAGATTCCTAAGCTATGCACAACTAGGATGCTTCGGGATCAAGATGATGATGTGAAGATCAAGACAAGATCAAGAAGACAAAGAAAACAAGATTTGTATTTTTATTTTTATTTTAGATATTTTGTCAAAGCTAGATATTAGAAGTAGAGCTATGGGATTATCACACACACACCTCTTAATTAGGTTCATGGCTTCAAAAGATTTTCAATTTCCATTTCTAACTTAGTTTTAAAGTGAACATGTTTTGGAAATAAGCTTTTTAGAAAGACAATAGTTTTTGGAAAAACACTTTTATGGAAAAACAAGTTTTTATCAAAGGGATTTTTATCAAACTATTTTAACATGATAGAAGTATGACATATGCTCATACTCTATGTTTTTACAAGTTCCAAAATTTAACCCAAGACCAAAAACCCAAAACCCAAAAATTTCTGGTTCTGGAAGTTCTGATTTTTCAGAACTTACAGTAACCGGTCGACCGACCCGGTCGACCGATGTGCACAAACTGTGCATGTTTATATCAGTCGACCGGTACGGTCGACCGAGGCAATTTCGTGTTCACAGGATTTTTCGGTCGACCGCCAGCCCCAACGGTCGGATTTTTGACCGTTGGCGGTCGACCGACCCGGTCGACCGGACTCTGTCAAAAGTTCTGACAGATCCAACAACTATTTTTTTCTGGCTGATTCTCTTTTGGGATTTGATACCAGCGATTTTGTGAGGCTGTTTTTGACCCCTATAAATAGAGGGTCACCTCATATTGATAAGACAACCAACTATTGAAAAATAATTGCAAAAGATTTTCACAAGAGCTTTACAAAGAATTCCAATTCCTTTCTTTTACAAAAGATTTCTCAAAGCCTAAATTCCCAACACCCAACTAGTAGCCTATTCCTCTACCTTCTCTCTAGTTTTTGCACACCACAATCCCAAGCTCTACATCTATATCATTGGTTCTAGGATTGTGCAAGTGAGCTATTTTGATCAAGTGTGATCACCTTTCTTATTGAGTGAAGTTGTAGAGGCATCGGCCTCAAGGGAGAGCTTCGGGTGGTGTTGCGGCATCACAAGTGTAGGGACAAGTGTGTCCTTGTATTGGCGATCCGGTGGGATCAACGATAGTAGTGGAAATCCTTCAAGTGTGAAGGCGGGGACGTAGAGCGTGGCTCGAACCTCGGAAACACATCCTTGCGTTTGCGTTTGCTCGAATTTTCTCTCAACTCTACTCCTTTTAATTCTTGCACCTTTATTGTTCTATTTATTGCAAGTCTATATTTGTGCTATTTGTGTGTTAAATTTTAAATTCCGCATTATTGCCATAATTCATATAGCCATCACCTATTCACCCCCCCTCTAGGTGATTTCAAACCGGCTAGGTAGTGATGGTAGACGACATGTTTATCTCTTTGCACTGCTTTCCTGTTTATCTATTTCTACTGTTTATATATCCTTATTATATGGTATCACTAGTCCAACCTCATGTACTATATATTATTATCGTGCTTGTATTACTATTGTATATATTACTGCCTCCTTCATTTTATCACTCACTAGGTCGCTTTCTGACGACCCTGGGTTTGCGTGCCCAGATTTGGAGATCCGCGTACCGTAGTACTCGAGAGTGTCTTGGCGTCACATAGGAGAGTCCTCATCGGGACTATTCATAGGTACCTTGGGCATTTATTTCTGTTATCTTATTTGTTCTCATTTTTCATATCTGTTATGATCGCTGACCTCTTTCTGCAGGTATTCTTGTACTGTTTTTATGCTGAACCTCATGTCTCTATGGAGGGTATGTACTGTATTGAGGCTTAGCGTACGTACGTGGGGTTTTCCGCCTTGCGTATGTACGTCGCCATAACGTCCCCGTACCTGCGGGATCGGGGCGTTACAAAGGGAGAGAGTTGAGACAACGGGAATGGTTGCCGAGCTCTTGCTGTTTGAGAGACTGGTTAGCGCAATATGTCAGTCGTTGTGATGAGTCTACCACAACACATCAGTCATTGTGACAGAGCTTTGCTGTCAGAGGTGATAGGAAAGACTCCTGCTCCAACTTGGTTTGTTCATCTGGTCTTTTGCTTGCTTGGTCCTGTTTCGATCTTGAAGCTTGGAGCCTCCTTTCCTGATAGCGTGTGTGAGGTAGGAGCAGGCGTGTGTGAGGTAGGAGCAAGCGATCTCTTGGATAGTTAAGAAGGCAGATGCGACTCCAGAGTAATCTTGTTTGTCTTAGAGTCTTCATTCTGATCGGATACCACTGCCTCGCGTTCGTAGACTCCTTTGTTACGGTGAGCAACAGGAGGGGAGTACGATGGTGTTTTCGTCAGGACGTCGTCGATGAAGCACTCCTTCCAGAGCTCCGACCTCTTCCTAAGAACAAAGGATCGGGATGTGAGCAATGAAACTGTGCCTTCTAATAGATGTTCTCCGGAGGACATGCTCTCAGAGTTTGAAAGTAAAGCTAGACATAGCGACATGATGGAGGAATCGGATCAGGATCATCTGTATTTCTTTTCAAAAAAGTGCAAATATAGGACTATAATGGAGTTTTGTATTACTCTTGTTAGATGTAATCAAATATGTATTTAAAGGAATGCATTCAGAATGGAAAGACTTTTCGGAGTAAAACATATATAAATGTCTTTGGATGGAAATGTTTGTTTAAATCTTGCATGGCTTGATTTACCATTGGCTTTTCAGAATTAATATGATCACTATCATCAGTGTGGTTGATTTGTTATGAGAATGATTTGATAAGCTTCCTGTGTTGTTTCCGAGTAGGGGTAGTCCCATCAGTGGTACTTACAAACTTTTAGCCTCCAAATAGGGAAAATCCCAGCAACGGAGTTAGTCTCACATACGCTTCCGAGTAAAGTTTGACCTATCAACGGAGCTGTGAACTTGAGACTCTGAGAGGAAAAAATCCCTGGAGCAGAGTTGGGCCTCCGAGTGAGGAAAATCCCAGCAACAAAGTTGGGCCTCCAAATAGGGAAAATTCCAGCAACGGAGTTGGGTCTGTGGCTTGGCGTTTGTGTTTTGCGCCCGATAGAGGGAAACTATCAGAGGTACAAACGCCCGTTGGCCCACAATGAAGAGATGATGCGCACACAAGCATGCAATGAAACAATTTAAATTAAATGTTAGATGCAACATAATAAGAGCTAATAAAGGCGCAAATTAAATAGATTGGGTTGACATGACTATGTCCACTTAGCTGCTAATCACACGAAACTAGTTCATTGAGCGGATAGTCCAAATAAGGAAACCCTCATATATATACCACATGTCTCGTGCATTTATAGGTCAAACATACACAATCATGTCATCCCAGGATGAGTAACACATGCATACATTAACAAAGGTGGTGTCAGATAATACCTGGGTGATTGTGCCTCTCCGTTATGTTTGATTTCTCTAGCCTATAATCACATGAAACTAGTACGTCGAAGGAATAATCCAAACAAGCAAACCCTCATATATATACAATATGTTTCATGCAAGTATAGGCTTTCCAGAATGCTTACCTGCAAATTTGGAAGGGTTCTGAAGTGGGGATATCACCCATCGCAGATTGGATGTGTCGACTCAGAGTGGGGGAAATTTCATCAATAGAGTGGCGATTCGGACCTCCGAGTAGGGGAAACCTAGCAGCGGAGTTAGGGCTTCGCGTGGGGGAAATCCCATCTGCGGAGCCAAGCTCATAGTTGCTTCCGAGTAGGGAAAATCCCATCTGCGGAGCCGTGACCTCGGTAGGGATCTGAAGTGGCGTACAACCCATTGACAGATTGGATGCGTCTACTCTGAGTGGGAGAAATCCCAACAGCAGAGTTGCGATCTGGTTTGAACCCGACAGAGGGAAATTGCCTGGAGGTTCATCCGCCCGTGGGTCAGGTGAGGGGAGCCCATAGACTAGTATTTGTGTTTTCGAGTGGGAAAAATCTCATTATCGGAACATCAAACGGGGCTCTGAGAGGGAGAAATCCCTGTAGCAGAGTAGGGATTCCGAGTAAGGAAAATCTGACAATGGAGGGTTTCGACTCTCGTAGGCTAATCGAGAAGAGGCCTGTAGGCAAGTCCGCGTTGCCTCTGAGTGAGGAAAATGCCATTAGCGGAGCGTAAAGACACAGTCCTCCAAGTGAGAGAGATCCCATCAGCGGAAGGACCGAAGTAGGAAAATCCAAGCAACAGAGTGGTTACGAGTGGGGGAAATTCCATCAGCGGAACGTCTAGACACAATCCTTCGAGTGGGGGAAATCCCATTAGCGGAAGGACTGACTCGAAATAGTGAAAATTCCAGCAGTGGAGTAGTTCTGAGTGGGGAAATCCCATCAGCGAAATGTCTAGCTTGGAAGAACTGCAATGGTTAGGAGCAAAAATATCATTTTATTCAATATTGAAATGGAATACATGAAATTGGAATACATGAAGTGGTATGGATTGGAGTATTGCCGTGTCAATTGAATATGTGAGATCACTCAATTGCTTTGTATTGGGTGATCAAGTGTTACGATTGAGTAGCGGAACGCTTGGCTATCTGCATTCAAAGGCGGCTTCGGGAGTAAGGATGTACTCGTTGAGAAAGCCTTACTGAATGAGTTCTTCCAGGTACTTCTAGAGGGCCCAATAGTAGATGGTCCTGTGTCCCTCATTATTTTGATAGGAGCAATATTCTTCTACTCTGGGAAGTGTGGGATCGTATTGGATTGGTCTTGAGCGCCTAATCCATAGCTGGTTTTTTATGTTGTTGAAAACCTCGTTGATGAGAAGTCTCAACAGAGTAAAATGTTGTTCTGTCCGGAAGGCTTGTAGTGGGCTTGGAGAGAGGATCGGCAGTGCTCGTCTTTTGAAAGCTCGTTGTTCCTAGTTCTGATCTTAGGGCATAGTGGAGACTTCGTGCGTAGACTTTGACTTTTCTCGTCGTCATCATGTTTGGCAGTATGGTTGATGAAAGTCTTCATTGCCTCCTCCAATTGGATGTAGGGCTGAGCTCATGAGAAGAGCTCGCTCATCCGAGTGACATTGTGCTTTAGGAGGTGTTTATACAAGGGTGGGAGAGTTGCAGCCCGCAGATGAAAGCGAGTGCACAGACATCTTCATCGCAGTTGGGGACCTTGGCGAGCTGGCTTTGGAAGAAGCCGATATATGATTTGAGGTTGTCGCTCTGTCTCATCTTAATGGAGAGGAGATGATGTTGTACCTTTTGGCCTCCCGGTGAGAGGCATACTGAGTGAGGAACATTTTGATTACCTCATCGAAGTTGTGGAGAGAGCGAATAGGTAAGGAGTAGAACTAATCTGATGCCACATCTTTCAGACTGGAGAGAAATGTGATATACAAAGTTGATCGTTGCGGGAATAAATTACCATTTTGTCCCGAAAATGTGATGTGCTGGACGGGGTTGCTCACTTCGGAGTAGTAATTGAAGGTCGAAGTCTAAAACTTACTTGGGAACTTGCACTCCAGGATTTCTTCAGAGAGGGGGGAGTCCGAGATTTTGGAAGTTGAAGGTGTTGGGTAACCTTACAACTTGGCCTCTGCGATCCATCTTTGGATCAGCTCGTCAAAGGCTCGGAGGTCGGGAGATCCATCGACTTTAGGCTTGCTTCTGACTGTGTCGATGACTTGTTGTTCTGGAGTGCAGCGATTTGGGCCTGGAGTTGATTATTGAGCTGCCTCAATGCCTCCTGCTCCCGATCGCGATTAGATTGGATTTGTTGTTCCTTTATTTGCTCTTTCATATTAGGAGCATCTGAAGGAGCTGGTTTTTTGCTGCTGCGGTGGTTGAACACTGGCGGTTGCCTCCTGAGGCGAGGAGGAGCCAATATCTTCAGTGATATGCGGCTGATCGATGGCTGATGGGAGGGACCGTCATCCCCGGTGGTGCCAGTGGCCTTGCCTTTGGACGTTGCGCCATTGAGGGTGACAATTTGCTTTCTTGGAGCCATCGGCGCTGTGGAAAAGGCTTTTTGAGGAAAGTTTTTAGTTGTTGGGAGGGAGATCTTAAGTGTGAAAGTCTCGAAGAAGGTGTCCGTTACTTGGACACATATCACCATCCTGACGAGAATCAATTTTTGGCAACTACAAAGTGCAAATTGAATTAACTGTCATGAGTATTTTCTTCGTCTCTCAGCCTTATGTGTCTCGATGTAACTTCTTTCTAAAATTGGTCAAGTATTTTATTTTGGAAAATATGAGTCCTATTATTGTGTGGGTAGATCATGACTGGGTTATTTATTTATAACATTTAAGAATTTTTAATCTGAATCATCTTTTAATACAAATTTTGTATCATCATAAGGTACCTACATTAAGAATATATATATGCTAAGAAAATAATAAAGTTCTCTCATCAGAGCGTGAAGAACACGTGCCCAGAAAATTTCCTATTGGACAAATAGCATAGACCGTGTTTTGCATGGTCCAGCTGATCTGAACGCCAAGTAGATCTAAACAATTTTACTTTTTAAAAATATGCACAAGGCATGCAAGAAATTTAATACATAAATCATAACAATTAAAATTAAAAAACTTTTTTAACATTAAATAATGTTTTTCTAAATACATGCTAGCCTAGTGTAAGCGGGAGTTGAGCCCAAACCTCTTGTTCATTACAAAGAGATTTTATAACTGTACAACAGTGAGAAGATTAAATAGTTAAAAATGCATCCAATATAATAGCAAAGATTAGACTTAAATTGTGCTTTGTGGAGTAAAACTAAAGCTTGATTAGACTTTTACAATAAGTAACAAATAGACTTATAAAAATAACGTTTGATTAAAAAAGCAAACTTGTTTAGGGATGGCTAATGGGACGGGTCGACCCGCCCAGCCCCGCCCTGTGCGACCCGTTTTGGGTCGCACAGGACGGGTTGCGGGTCAACCCAGACCCGCCTCGTTAAGGGGCGGGTCAACCCGAATTGACCCGTCCCGTGTAAACGGGACGGGTCAGATTCGTCCCGTGACGAATCAGGGGACGAATCGGGTCGGGAAAATTTTCCCCAACCCCTCCTCTTTCTTTTTATTTTTTAAAAAGTCCTATGTTATTATACATGTGTATAGGGAAAATTAGTTTCAGACCCATATTTTATTTATTTTATTTTATTTAACCCTCAACAACTCCAAAATTGCTACTGGGATAAATTTGAAATTTTCAAAAATAAAATAATATTAAAGTCCGAGACGGGTTAGACCCGTCCCGACGAATCCGGGTAACGAATCGGGTGTAGAGACCCGATTCGTTTCCCGATTTCTTGATTCGTCTCGTTTGGATTCGTTACGAGACGGGTTCGTAACGGATTTGTTAGCTAACGGGACGAATCAACCCGATTCGTCCCGTTAGCCATCCCTAAACTTGTTGTGATCCGAAAAGGATCTCTCAATGTAAACCTCATACTTGACGCCTGGGGAATCACGAAGGCAATATTTTCCTCTTAATCCGCTCAATTAATTAATTAATTGCTGAATATAGTCTTATTACATTACATAATTACATGCAACCACGAGAGAGTGGGCCCTCTTACACAGTAGACACGTGTCACAATGTAAATTAAAAATGGCAAAAAAAAAAAAGACAAAAAAACACAGACCGTTGAATTATTAAACTGTCACCTCCCTGGACTTTTGAAAATTTATTGAATAAATATTCATTTAAATGAACATTCAAAATAGAACCCATCATTTATGAAAGAGACTGATTGAAGCATTCAATATTGTACAGCTGTTGGATATTTATGAAAGTTCTCTTTACACTGTTTGTTGTTGCTATTTTCTTTTCAACTATTATCAACTTGTGTTTAAAATTAAAAATATTGTTTGGGGGGTGGCATTATCAACAGTCAAATTAAGGGCAGTTTGTTTCGCGTAAAAGTCTGTAATTCGTAAATGACTTGCAACTCAATTACAGTTACGGTGTTTGTTTGGACCGTGATTCGTAAAAGACTTATACAACCCAATTACCACTCACTTGCAACCCAATTACCACTCACTTACAGCTCAGTTACAGTTAATTTTATGGTCATACAAATTTGTATTATTTTTTATATTAATATTAATTTTTTAATATTTAGCATTTTTAATATTTATTAGCAATATTAAAACTTTTTAAATCACCAAATAGTTAATTTTGTGGTCAACTTTTCACTTACGACTTACACATTACCACAACCAAACATCGTTAAACACAATACACTTTTCCACTTACAACTTTATATTACCAACCAAATATCATAAAACTTACATGCATGTAACTCATTTACAACAGTAAAAGACTTTACCAATTACCACTTACGAATTACGGCCAGTTACGACAATCAAGCAGGCCCTAAGTTTGAATCCTACAAGATCCATGAGTTTCACCTGTTTCAAAGCCAACAAACTTGAAATTTATTGGAGGATCTAACCCTAAGAATTTTCAGATAATTTGAATCTAATATTTCTTCTAAAATAATAATTTATATTAGAAGGCAAATAAAAATTAAATAATTATTTTATTCAAATATATTATTTTATTCTTAGTCTTGAAAGTTTTGTGCATTGCTAACCATTAAAATAATGTTATATAAATTATGTTTATGAAGATAAATATATAACATCATGTAAATTATGTTTATAAGAACAAGAACTTATATTGCACTATATGAGAACCAAAGTATAAAAATCTCGGATTAAAGTTTTATCTCTAGGCCTTCTTTTAAACAAAAAGGGGGGGAGGGGGAGGGGGAGGGGGGGGGAGAGAGAGAGAGAGAGAGAGAGAGAGAGAGAGAGAGAGAGAGAGATTACTAGGAAATTGTATTCATATCAAATTAAAACACCCCCCTCTCTATATAAAAAAAAAAATGGTATAAAAAAATAAAACGGAAATTGCAACTGAGATCGGACGGCACGGAGTTAGTCACCGCCGTTCCGCTGTTGACCCAAAAAATCCCAAAACAAGTGGATTAAAAATATAATCATTTAAGATTTTTGAGCGCATTTAAAGACACTGACAATAATTAATTTTTAATTTTAACAATAATAATTAGTTTAAATTAAAGTCAGCAGAGTCTACGCGGGGAGAGAAAGGCGCAGTGCGAATGTGACTCGTTCTCTCTCCTACTCCCATCAAATTCAAACCCCCCTGCTATTCCTCGCTTGGATTCTCTCCAAATTTCGCTAAAATTTCTCCAAAAATTGCACTCCAAATTTTCTCCAAAAGACGTTGTCTCTGTCTCTATTGGCCCGATTATTAGGGTTTGGAGAGTGAAATCTCTAGGGGTAACTCGAACTTACTCAAAAATCTGACCTTTTTACTGTTTATTGAGGCAATTTGGGCCGTTTCTTGAATTGGGTTGGATTGAAAAGGGGTTTTCAATAGCTGAAACCCCTCTTGTTTAAGGTTTGGGTAGTGCCCATCTTGTAATTGCATCAAGAATCTGATGCTTCTTGTTTGTTCTTCTTGACTGGAGTCTGTTGGGGGTTCTTCCTTTGATTAGAAATTAGGGTTTCTTTCAGCTGAAGCCTTGTTTTCTTGTTTGTGATTTAGTTCTCTTGTTTTTGTAATTCACTTGATCTGCTTCTTCCTCCTGTGTTCAATCCTGTGCTTAATCCTTTTCATGTTGTTCTATACAATCCAAGAAAGCCACCTTTTGAATAAAAAGGACCTTTGCGTACCCAAGAACTCGATCCAAAAAGCAACTTTTGTAAAAGGAAAGGTTTCCTCTTTAGGCACATTTATCCATTTGCCTTCTTAATCGATTTATTCCAGCTAAAAAATTGGTAGCCACTGTCTCTTACTTCATCAATATGAAGCTTTTGGTTCATGTCATTGAAGCCCGGTGCCTGCCGGCTATGGATCCCAACGAGTTGAGTGATCCCTATGTCAGGTTGCAGCTTGGGAAGCACCGTTCGAAGACTAAGGTTGTGAAGAAGAACTTGAACCCTTATTGGGATGAAGAGTTCAGCTTCAGAGTTGGGGATCTGAGTGAGGAGCTCACTGTTTCGGTATTGGACGAGGATAAGTACATTGATGATTTCCTGGGGCAGGTCAAGATTCCTTTGTCAAAAGTCATGGATGCCGACAACTTGTCGCTTGGGACCCAGTGGTATCAGTTGCAGCCCAAGAACAAGAAGGCAAAGCAGAAGGATTGTGGTAATTAAGCTCTCTTGCTTATTTGTTTATTTCAAATTAATCTCCAAATGGGTCTTATCTCTGTTTTAGTTTGTTGAATGTTATTTATCATGGAGTCTAGGTTTAGCATGCTTGGTAAATGAAACTCAGTCTTATCATTTTGTATTTTTGTTCAAGTTTATGTTCGATATCTTAAATCCTGTTATGGATCATTTGAGATGACTAGCAGTTTTTTTTTTTTTTTTTTGAATTTCCTGTTCGAAATTTGATAATAAGAAGGTGTAACTTCAATCAGCACTCAGGAGTCATCAATAAGTGAGCATAATGAATATCTAAATATGGACAAAATAATGGATATTGAGGGGCCAGAGTAACTGAAAAGGGAGACACATTATAAATGTAGATTTTTTTTTTTTTACTATGGGCATTTTCCTTGTATTAATCTCATATTCATTTTTATTCGTTATACCAATTAGTTTGATTATGTCTTAGTTTGTTACTAGCTTAATCTAATGTTACTGTATAGAGGGGGTTAGTTATAGTCCATTCTAGAGGCGTCATAATATTATTAGAATATATGAACATCTGAATATTGGGAAAGCTAAGATTAAAGAGACTCCACATGATTTGCAAGGAAGATGACATATATGAGCAGAATAGGAATACTTTTCCATATAAGCTTTTTGGGAAGGAAAGAAGTTAGGAATCAATTGGGAGATCGGAAAAGATGGTAATTATTGCATAACCTGCAAAAAAGATGGAGTTATCATCATTCGACTTGGCCTGCGAAAGCCCTCTTAGGCTTCAAGTCAGTACTCTCAACTGGGAAGAAAGACTGTATTGAAAGAAAGAGCAAGGAGAGAATCATATCTCAGTTTAGTGCTGTTGTCCCTTATTTATAAGGTAAGTTGGTTGAGTTTGTTATGTTAGAATTTTATCTTGTTTTTCAAGAGGAGATGATGGTCCAAGAAAATCTAATTGAGTTGGCTTTAAGCAGAAGATGCAAATCAAGGTGAAGCAGTTTTCTTTTCAGGCGATTGCCAGTTTTTTCCCAAGAGGAGTATGAATAGGGTTCAATTCCTATTCAATGAAGATTTGTTTCTAAAGATTAAAATGTCTAGAATCTTTGTAGATCAAGGAGATCAACCCTTAATAGGATTGATCAAAATCTTTAAGCATCCAATGACTAAGATCATTTCATAGCCCAAATAGGATTGTATTGTAAAATTCTATAAATAAAAGTTGTAACCCAACATTATAAATTAGAGCAGAGGAGCTGAAGAAAGTTGTGGTGAACAACAATGTAAGGCCCTAAAAAGCCATGAAAAAGAGAAGCAAGGTGAATATGCATAGAGAAAAGGTATACTCTTGTAATCTTGGCATATATTCAAGGGGAAAGTAAATACTCTAGTGTCATCAAGAAGAAGGTTAGATATTTTTATATTAAGTTTATTAATAAAGCTCTATCAAGTTCTCTCCACGTAGATGTAGGCCAAGTTTGGGCCGAACCACGTTAAATTTTGTGTTCTTCTTATTGTATTTTTTAATATTTATTTTGTGTGCTCGAGGTAATCGATCTCATGACATGCTTGAGGTTGTCGGTGGGGAGCTCGTATCTCCCAACTATTGGTATCATAGTAAGTATGGTATCCCGAGTTATGCACGCAATAATTGGTATCAGAGCATATCAATTTGGTCACAATAAATGGTATCAGGGCTGATGATTTTCGTTTAAGACTCGAGTACATTAGATGAAGAAGAAGATGTCAAGTCGATGGAGTTCGGCGGAGGCATCAAAATGAAGAAGACAATAAGAAAAGTTCAAATTTGTTCTAAAGTAAAGATCGATGACTTTTGAAGTATATTGATCAAGGTGGAGTCGTCAAGGCTCAATAATGCTCAGATCTGAACACAGTAGATGCGAGGTGTTGATGGGATCATCGCCATTGGCGCACGGCAAGACGAGCTCGATGAGCTCACGGAGGCATTGCACAAGGCATCCCATGGAGACTCGCTGTGGTAGCAAATCAAAAGAAAAAAATAGCGGAGGGATCAATGGACGAGATTGATCGGAAGGTAGATCGTGCAATCGTAGTCAGATTCAGATGATCTAGGTATCAAATCCTATGTTTTTCAGCATTCTGGATGCAATGGTGGGTGCATATCAAGGAGATTCCAAGGTTGGTGCAGGTTCTGTACAGTTTGGTAAAGGAATCGACAGAGATCACAGTCAAAGTTACAACGGACTAGTCGTGATACGGTGAGATTATTACAGGCATTTGTGGATCTGTCAGGTTTGAAGATCATCAATAGCAAGATAATATATTTGGCAAACATCAGTACAGTAGTGGATGACAACCTGATTGATGGAAGGAAGACTGTGGTAGTGTGCGGCGGGAAGGCCCGGTAAAACCATGGCAGTTATGTGAAGACAACAAGTCTTAAGGTTAAAACATCGATGGAAGGTGGATCATCACCAAGTGATCTGTGGAAGATCATCACATGACAAATCCTTGACAATGTTCGTGAAAAATTGATAAGACCGTTGCAGAATTAGAGGCAGATTGCCGGAAGATCGGTGGGGGCCCCATGGCCGGGAAGTCGTCACAAAACGGAATTGGCTGGTGGCGGTGGTGATGCAATGCAAGCTAAGGGAAAGAAACTAAGTCAGAGAGTTTCAATGAAAAGCTTGAAGGGAGCTCACTCGATGTGAAGCTTCAAAGAAAACTGCAATAAGTTTAAGAGTTGCAAGACGACTACAGAAAGGGTGCATTCAGGCGAGGTTGGAGATGACCCAAGGTATGGCGGTGAATCTGCCAAAGGCCCTGGGGAGGGGCAAGGTTAAAAGCTTCACAATATGGTTACAATCAAGGCAAGAATTAAGGTAGTAATTCAAAATCTCAAATGTTTTGCTAAAGGCTTGAAAAACAAGTCAAAGTGGAGATTGTTAGGATTTTTCCTTATTTTTCTAGAGGAGATAATGATCCAAGAAAATTCAATTGAGTTGGAGAAGACGATGACTTGAAGCAGAAGAAGCAAATCAAGGTGAAGCAGTTTTCTTTTCAGGTGATTGCCAGTTTTCTTTTTTAGGATGAGTATGAATAGGATTCAATTCCTATTCAATGAAGATTTATTTTTATAGATTAAAAGGTCTAGAATCCTTCTAGATTAAGAAGCTCAACCCTTAATAGGATTGATCAAGATTCTTCAAGCATCCAATGACCAAGATCATCTCATAGTCCAAATAGGATTTGTATTGTAAAATCCTATAAATAAAAGTTGTAACCCAACATTGTAAATTGGAGCAGAGGAGCAGAGGTGGTGAACAACAATGTAAGGCCCTAAAAAGTCAAGAAGGCCTTAAAAAGCCAAGAAAGATAGAAGTAAGGTGAAGGTTCATAGAGAGAATGTATACTCTTGTAATTTAGGCATAGATTCAAAGGGAAGGTGAATACTCTTGTGTCATCAAGAGGAAGGTTAAATCTCTTTATATCAAGTTTATTAATAAAGCTCTCTCAAGTTCTCTTACCCTGGACGTAGGCCAAGTTTGAGCCGAATCATGTTAAATTGTGTGTTCTTCTTCTTCTTGTATCTTTTAATATTCATCTTGTGTGCTCGAGGTAATCAATCTCATGGCGTGCTTGAGGTCATCGGTGGGGATCTCGTATCTCCCAATTATTAGTATTATAGTAAGGACGGTATCCCGGGTTATGCACGCAACAATTGGTATCGGAGCATATCAATTTGGTCACAACATGTTATGCCAAATATGATGTCATTAACAATGTTTAAAATAACAGTAACGTAACAATAACATTTTTCTTCTGTTATGTTAACATAGGTTATAACGTAACGCATAACGTAGTTTATGTGATTTAATAAAAATAAATATATATACTATATTTAAGAACTTTTATAAATGGGAAAATAATTTTAAAAAATCTAAAAAATATCATAACAATATATCACATTTAGCAAGTTTCACAATGATTTTTAGCGAGTACCACAATAATTTTTCACATTTAAAAGTTATAATTCATAATTTCATCTACACAAACAACAATATGATTCACATATTTCATTATAAATGATAATTTTTAGCCATACTATTCAATCTACACAATGATTCATAATTCAATCTACAATAATTTATAATTCAATCATAATTCATAATTTTTTAGTCTTATTATTTATTATAATTCATAATTCAATTTATAATATGCTATTCAATTATACCTCCCGTGTCCTTCACTCTTCGATATTTTACCACCGATCTCTCTCTGCTCTCTTTTTCTCTCCCATCAGTCTCTCTGCTTTCTATTCTCGATTGAGAGAGAAAGTAGAGAGAGATCGGGAGAGGAAGAGCAGAGAGAGTGATCGGAGGGGAGAGAGCGCAGAGAGACCGGGAGGGGGGAGACTGGAGAAAGAGAGAGAAGAGAGAGTTCGAGGGGAGAGAGCTTACATGTGCTTGGAGATAGAGAACTACCGTTTGGAGACGACGCCGGCGAGAATCATCACGACGGAGAACTACCAGAGGTAGGTCTTTTTCTTTAGCTGTCGATCAGAGAGGTATGTCTTTCTTCTTCTCGGCGCTAACGAGGAGACGGCGACGAGGTTGCAGAAAGGACGCCGAGCGAGTGAATTTGGGGTTTTTTTTTTTTTTTTGCCCTGGACTGGGAGAATATGGGGGTTTATAAAAAACCGACTTGCACCATTACGTAGGTTATGATGGGTTACATTAATAACGTAACGTAATGTAAATTACAGGCAAAATAACCATAGTTCTCAAATATTATGCTTTTTAGACTTGTTACATAACGATTAACGTTATATAACGAGTTATAACGGGTTATATAACGGGTTTTTTAAAACACTGGTCATGAATTGAATTTCTTCATTAAGAAGATTTAATGATGTTCGATCAAGTATATTCTGGTTGAATATTAGTGCCGCCTCTAGTAAGAATACAATTCCAGGAGGATATACGTTTGATTGGAGGACTAAGTCCTGCACAAATCCGGTATTAGAGAGTCTGCCCACTTCTTATTGATTTCTGGAAGCAATCAGAACTAATCAAAGGATGACAGGAGTGGCATCTGAAGACTATCTCGTTAGCATTAAAATGAGCCTAAGTTTGTGCAAAACAGATGTCAGATGAAGAAAATATGAAAATACAAGCCAAACAAGTCAGACGGTGGTCTCAGTTTGTCCAAATCCACTCCAAATTATAGTCAGGTTGAAGTCTACTTCTATTAGGATTCTATGTCTGAATTTGGGAAGGGTTGCTAGGAATGCTCATTATCGCTCAGTGATATACTTGTTATCTGGCATGTTTTGCTTGAATGCTTTCTAGATGTTCTCCAGCCCGACAAATGCTCTCTATCGTGCATTTAAGTGCTGGTTCCCAGTATAGACACTAGTATCATCATTGACCTTCAATAGTTCCATTGCCAATGTTCTACTCACTTCAACGAACTGCCTAATGCTAGAATGCCCTTGAACATTGAACTAGTCTAAAGAGATTGTGTGTTATCTCATGAACTCTGTACAACTATTCATCATACTGCATGGTTTGTGATTCATGGTTAGAACCTTAAACTTTATGAGAGAACCTTTTATAAGTTCAACTCGTTTGTTGTTATCTTTTATTAGTTAATTTTTTTTTTGCTTATAAAATTAATGATTTATTTGGGTTGCGTGAATCTCAATGTCAAGTGGGCCACCTCTCATGCATAAGCGTGACCTGTTATGTGATAGGTTTTGTTAAGCATGTGGGTTTATTTAGGCTGGCATGGAGGAATGACCATTATACAAGTTAGCATAGAAGTGAGTGCTATGGCACTTAGACAAGTGTCTTTATTGATTGTCTTTAGTGACTTGATCTTCTCAGATAACTTTGTTTAGAATGAAGGGTCAAAGTATTATTTGAAATTTCATGGGTTTTAATGTCCTGCATGACTGTTATTTCTTCATGGTCATTGATTTTCTCTTTGTTTTGCAGGCGAAGTCCGTTTAGGCATATCTTTGTCTCAAAAAAACACTTCCAGCAATGGAACACCTGTGACATATCTTTCTTGTTCTGATGAAGTTACGTCAAGCTCAGATATATCCAGTGAATTAACTAGAGAACCACCTCCATCATCTTCTGAGGGAAAAATGGAATCATGCGATGATTCTGAATATCTTGAGGAAGGAAAGTTAGATGCACCATCATTAGTTAACCTTCTATTTCAGTTTTTCACTGGGAGAAATGCAGAGGTTGCAATGACTTCAACTAACTATATTGATATTACCGAGGACCTCCAAGAGACAAAGATGGACCCAGAGGTTTCTATAAGCAGAACTGATGATACTGAATCCAACGTGGCATTTGATGAGTTACTGAAAGCAATTGAGTCAAGAGATCAAGGAAGTGAAATGCCTGGAAATTTACCCGGAGGAGTTCTTCTTGATCAGTCTTATAATGCGTCACCTACTGAACTAAACTCCCTTATCTTCTCACCAACTTCCAACTTTTTGCAATCTCTGGCTGATCTTCAAGGTACCACTGGTTGGCAAGCTGGACCTTGGAAACTTGAAAATGGTGGGGAGAGTTTAAGAAGGGTGCTTATATACACAAAAGCTGCAACTAAATTAGTGAAGGCTGTGAAAGCAACTGAGGAGCAGATTTATCTTAAGGCTGATGGAAAATCATATGTAGTATTGTTAAGTGTGAGCACTCCTGATGTTCCTTTCGGCAACTATTTTAAGACTGAAGTACTTTTCTGCATCTTGCCAGGGCCTGAATTACCATCTAATGAACCATCTTCACGTTTGGTAATATCCTGGCGCATGAATTTTCTGCAGAGTACGATAATGAAAGGTATGATTGAAAATGGTGCAAGGCAAGGCCTAAAGGACAGCTATGCTCAGTTTGCTGATATGCTATCCCAGAACGTTAAACCAGTTGACTTGAAAGATGCCGGCTCCAGCAAAGATCAAATCTTAGCCTCTTTACAGACAGAAAAAGAATCTGATTGGAAGCTAGCATTTCGATTCTTTGGAAATTTTACTGTTATATCCTCTGTTATTGTTGCTTTGTATGTTATGGTACATATTTTGCTTGCAAATCCTAGCAAGATCCAGGGCCTTGAGTTTCCGGGTTTAGATTTGCCAGATTCAATTGGAGAAGTTGTGGTCTGTGGGGTTTTGGTTCTTCAAGGAGAGCGTGTGTTTAAAATGATTGGGCATTACATGCATGCCCGGAAGCAAAGAGGTAATACATCTGTTCGCAGTGCAATATGCTCAACTCTGCATCTACAATTATATTTGTCTCGAAATTGTTCGAAATTTCTGAAACAGAGGATATTGCAATATAAGCATGTCCACATTACATATGGTGAGCAACATGTAGTTATGCTTATACATTTTTCTGGAGGACATTATTGTAACGAGTGATTTTTGTCAACATGCTACGCGTTTCATATTATGTGGGCTGTTGAGTGGGTGGGTGGGGGGACTTTGCTTGCTCTACTAAAAATTGTGCCTTGTCTAATTGCATAAAAAATAAAATATGCTTTTGATAACTTTAGCAAACCTTAGAGCACCCTCAAGTGAGTTATTTGCATAATTTGTTATGTTTTTCACTGAAAGAACAGAAATCAATTTGCTTCAGGATACGCTAGAATGAACTTTCGTTTGCAATGGTACCTTTCTAAACTCTACTTAATACACTTATTCCGAGCAATGCGAACTGGTTTCAATTTCTCTTATTTCAAGTGAGTCACAAAAAAACTCCCCTTCATTTCCTGGCTTACCTGCTAAAGAAGCCTGTTTAAAATAATATTCAGCATATCAAAATCCGTAATGTAGGAAGTGGTATAATTACTTTCCTTTCCATACAGGAAGTGACCATGGAGTGCGAGCACAGGGGGATGGATGGTTGCTAACTGTCGCATTGATTGAGGGAAGTAATGTGGCAGCAGTAGATTCATCTGGTTACTCTGATCCTTATGTGGTTTTTACCTGCAACGGTAAAACAAAAACAAGCTCAATCAAGTTCCAGACTTCAGATCCTCAATGGAATGGTAATGCTCCAACTCTAAAATATTTTTTGTTTCTTCCTTCAGCAAGCCTGACTGGGTATATCACTGGTTATTCAGAAGGATCATTTCACCTTTTCCATTTTCTTTCTTAGAAATTTGTTGTCTTGATGAGTTGAGATATTAAGTGATCATACAAAGTAGAATCAATGACTGAAGTCATTGAACCTGTATGATAAAGTCTTTTTCAGAATTGTGTTCTGTATAGCTTTTGTGCAAGGTGAAGGATAGTTATTATCTACCTTGTGAGCCCCTGAAATTCCTAGCCCTAGAGGATGGCTGTATGTAGTGAAAGTAGGGGATACATTGTTATGATAGAATTGGTGGAGTCGTGTCCTGATTGTCATGAATTTGGATGTGGAAGGTGAAACTGTAGTATGATTGAATGGTACTTGCATAACAAAACATAACCTCGTTGTACAAGATGGGCTTTGCGTAGGCGGGTTACACAAAAGAACAATGCTGGGATTAGATGGTGAAACACAATATGACTTGTGTTAATGTTGATCCTAATGCTGGATTTCCCAATATTTTCAGATAATTTTGGTTTAAAAAAAATTAAATGCAACAATCATGTAATAATTCTACTGTAATAAAATCAGAATAAATAAATAAATAATAGGACATAGTTGACTTGTGGGGAGTAGTCGTGCAAACACTGCCCTAGAAGACAATAGACCCATCTTATCGCTCAGGCGTTGTCGTGGTCGTCATCCACTAGCGGTAAAAGCCCTTAGAATTGTTCAGTACCAAGCTCGAGCGTGAGTTTGGGCCTCTGCTCAGATGAAGATCGGTCACCCAAAATAACAGTGCAAAAATCAGAACTTAGAGAGTAGAAGTAAGAACTGAACTTCTCACAGATAAAGTGCTAGTAGAGAAACTCAGAGAGGGAGAAGAGTTTTGTTGTGATTTTTGCTTCTGAATCGGGGTCCTATTTATAGGCTGAATAGCACCCCGAGTTCAACAGTCTGATCTAAGAATATGCGGTTTCAACTGCACGATATTGTGATCTGCAGTAACGGCCTAGTTGTTGCCCCCGATCCGCGAATTTTGAGTTCTAAAAAACAGTCAGAGAATCAATCAAAAGTCTTAGTCAAAACCCAAAAATAAAAGAATAAAAATGCAAAAACTGGGCTCGTGCATGCGCCACCTGAACGCGGTGCGGCGTGCGACCGAGCGGTGCCGACGCGGTGCGCACGCGAGCGTGGTGTACCCAACCTGTATCCAATAAATCATAACAATTGGATGAGAAAGGTTTAGTATATAAACCACACCCCCTTCCGCATCCTATCCAATGTGAGACTAAATAAATAGGCCAAAATGAGCACTCTAGGAAAAATCAAGCTTTTCCCTTGATTGTGTTCATTCAAACCCAACAATCCCCCCAAAAGTTTGAATTTCAGGGAATACATAAAATCAATGAATAACATAAAAATATAAATTATAAAATATAAATAAAAATTGGGCAACCTCATACTTAGAATTCATGATAGGTGGCTTGCGGCTCTTAACCTATCTTAAGTGAATTTTATCGCAATCTGAGAGACATAGTGCGCTAAGCCTTAACTAAACCTCTTTACTAGAAATTGACAAAAGACAAACACAGTATGTCTTCATCTTTTGAGCGAACGGGTTGAGCGTTAATGATCATGCTCACAATAACCGACTCATGAGAGTTTATAAGGGTTGGCCCTGCCCCCCAACCGCGACCGTCAAGATTTCTCTCACGTAGGTAAGTCCTTCGAGGGTACTACAATTGGATATTATATCCTCCACAATACATGTGTTGGACTTATTAAGAGTTTAAATTCACCTAGCCAGCTGTATCATAAAGGCACCATCATCATCATAAGAAGGGGTAGTAGCTACATAGGTTATAAAAAAGATATAATATATCCAGGTCGATGCTCCACACGAATGTCACCAGTACAACTTCGTTTTCCCACATCTCAAGAAGGTTAGGTTTTCACTATTAGTGAGTTCCTCTTTGGGCTTTCACTATCTCTCTCGATGTATCTATGACCAAACTCTTTGAGAGAACCTTCATTAAAATTTGACTTTATAAGGTCGAGGGTTGCAAAGTAGCTTACAACTTGAAATTCCAAGTGGTGACAGTCAGATGTTTTACTTTTTATAACGACATACTAAGTTCTTGACACTCTTTATCAAAAAGACTTATAATGTCATGGGCGATTTTATAGCTTAAGAGCTTTAAATTTTAATGAAAAATAATCTATCGTTTTAGGTGGAGCCCTCATTTGGGAATATTTAGATAAGCATGGAATATTATTTCATTTTAATATGTTAATAATAAGATTTTAGTTCATGCATATTATTGATCAAACTGGTCAAAACTGAAATATCAAAATTTTCAGTATGCTATGAACTGAGCATGCATTTTGAGAGAATTTTTATTATCCGTTTTACTTTATCAAAACAATAATGATGTCAAATATTAAAATTTTGTATTTATAAAATAGCTGCAAAGTGGATAGTAAGACATTTAAATTTACTTCTCCATGTATTTTTTTAATAATATTTTAATTTTCATCTTTGGACAAATTATTATAGCTTAAATTTAGTGATTAGATATAGAATTTTCTTTTCTTTTGTACTTGCTACTTGTTCATGTTTTCACAATTAAGAGAAATTTTATAAAATTATTGAAAGATGTTATGTTTAAAACTTCAAAGAAATCTTAAATGATTGAAAATATAACAATATTTATCATCATGTAAACAATCTCTTTTAAATCTTTTTTAATAAAAAAACCTTAAAATTTCTAGAGGTGTATACTATTGACAAATAATGTCTTTACTTATGAAGTAAAGTCTTTGTAGGACTTAAAAATTTAATTAGTTCAAGATAAATATCATTAAAATTTAGTCATGAGAATCATGCACTAAATATAGGGGCTGTTTGGTTAGGGGTGGAAGCGAGGAAGTGAGGAAGTAGTAATAGTTCCCCTTGTAACTTGAGAATTGACTAGTTAGTTTTTTGGTGTTTCGATTTTATTGGGAAGTGTGATTTGAAAAATGTTATGTCTTTCTCGGTGTTTGGATGGTAATGTGAAAGTGAAAGTAGAAAAGTTGAACACAAAGTTGACCGCAAAATAATATTAAAATAAAAATTAATTAAGAAAAATAAAAATTAGACTGTAATTAGAATGCAAGTGAGATTTACATGATTACAAAATTAACTGTTTTGAGATATAACTTATTACAAATGAGATTTATATAACCACAAAATTAATTGTAGCACTCTGAAAGTGAGGAAATGCTTGTGTAAAAGGAAAAAGAGAAAAGAAAAATGGGTTCTCATTTTCCTTTTCCGGTGTTTGAATAGATAGGGAAGTGAGAAATGACACTTCCCTATTTTCTTACTTCCGCCCACTTTCTTGAATCCAAACAACCCATAATTGTTACAAAGCAATAATGTACTCTTTATGATTTAGGATAACTATAGTCATTAAATTCTCATTTAAACGGAAACTGGTAAAGCCTTTTAAATGAGAAAACTTATGCTAATAAAAGTATATGCTAAATAAAGATTTTGATAGCAGAGTTACTATAATAGTAACAAATGTCTTTGATTAAGAAAATAGAACTAATAGCTTTTAGGTTAGCAAAACTAGTACTTAAAATTTTCTTTACATAAAAAGTACATGTTTTGAAAATCAAAGTTAAAACTAAGATTGGTAGTATTTAACAATTAAATCATATAAATTTATAACGATTTAAAAGTAGAAGGATGATCAAGGAGATCAATTAATAATATATTTTTTTGATTTAACCAATTAATTTTTCTTTTCTCAAATTAAGATAAGTAGAAAAATTAATTCACAGATTATCTTCACTTACATAAATTGATAGATTATTTGATTTGCACTAGACAAATCTCGCACATCGACAGCAGGCTGCACAATGACTAAGATTATATTTTGCACACTGAAATATCAAGTCTGCACAGTAGCAATATTAATGCTGTCACCTAGTGGTAACAATCTGCTCAAAGGTTAATTTGCATAATGACAATATGATAATATCTTATACTAGATTTGGGATTATAGTAATTAAGGATTTGTGACAGTTCATATCATTATCATTTTGTCATAATTTATTAAATTTTATTATCCATGTCTAAATTTATACATAAGATTTTAGGACATGGTATAAGTCAATTTAGATCAGATTTACCTTTATAATTTGGTGGTTACAATTCCAACTGAAGTAGACCACTTTATTAATTCTTTCTTTAATATGGATTTTAGAATTTTGATTTTATTTTCAAGTTGATTCGTAACTCCTAGTGATTTCAAGTCAATTGTTAGGTTTATCAAACTCAAGATTAACCAATTTGACTGGCCAGGTAAGTAAACTCATGTGGGAGGTTTTTCATTTCGCAGCGTTCTTTAATTATATAATCACCTTTCAGAACACTTTTTTAGACATCAATCAAATTGATATTTCAGAGGAATGACTCACCTTTCAATTTTCTTGTCCTATTGAGTATGAGATCCTAAGAAGTCAATATCTAGTATAGTTACATTTTAGGTTTAGAAGATGGATAGATCATTCCAATATTCCATTTGGTTTAATATTTAAGTGAATCTGGGTTATCCATAATGTTCGAAAATGTTATATGTGTTCTGTATTCAATAGTCTGTCAACATAAAAAGTTTAAGAATACATATTTAAGTTGGCAGATTTTAGATTTAGGAATGCAGAATTAATGTGTCAGGGATCTTACTTAGTTTCAATTTGTAGGAACAATATAATCTAGTTAGATATATAATAGAATAAGCTAGAATTTAATATATATGTAGCAAGATATTTTAAAAGAACTCGAGCTAATTATAACATGCAATTTAAACATAAAATTAAAATGTATATCTCGTTTACTCGTATTTGATAGATAGTCTCTAGTATGTTTCAAGTAAAATTAATGAATAGCTTGAGAATACAACTTACCATACATAGGCTCATTATTAAGAAATTTTCTTTTGATAATTTCATTATGTTTATTATTATATGAGGGATTGGACCACAATATAAGGTATTGAAGAAAGTCTCAAGCTAAAGTCAAATATCTGAAATGGACAAATATAATAATTGGGGTGAGGATCATTTATTCTTGGGAACCATTTTGGTTCCCTGGCAATAACATCATGCATATACACATACATGCTAGCCCTCTAATATCATATATTATTTGTGCTAATATTTCTATTAATACATAATAGTGACTTCTCTAATAACAGCAAACAGTCCCCGTCCCAAATTTAATTTGAGCATCAAGTCACAAAAGTTTGGATCCGCGAGATCTAGACAGTAAAATATGATTCAGATATGTTACGAGCCCAGACTTACAAGTGTATAATCTCACTATTTTTTTTTTCTCGGTATCTTTGTGCCAATTAAGAAACTGACCTAGATTAGCTATGCCAATTATTCCAATTGATGATAACTATTTTGCTGTCTTTTCATAATAGCTTCTTTGTTTTCCAAGCTTATATTTATACTCTCAATCATGCAATCATGTGGTAAAAACTAAAGAGATTAAGTATCTAGATTGCCTTCAGCTAATTCTAGCAAAACTAATGAGTAGAACCTTCTGATAACCAATGGAGATTAATTCTGATTTATTAAACAGGATGCTGATCCAACTTAGAATAGTTCAAATGTCAGAGGTAATATATTTGAATTGAAACCAGCAATAACCATATTAATTTCAGAAAAAAAAACTAGTTAATTAAATTAATAATCAACCCATGCGCATCTTAAATAATGAATCTTAGTCATACTAATTAAGGCAGTTGACATGCAGAAGAAAGCCTGACTCTCTGTAAGTATTATATCCTGCACTTCATTCATCAGAGTTCTCAATTATACGCATTTTCTATTAATTAAAAAGATTAGGTATTTTCTGTATTTAAACAGTGTGCTTAGATCTCTTTGACACATAAAATTTTTAAGTTACTTAGTTAACTTAAATAGTGTGCTTATATCTCTTTGACACAAATAACAATTTTAAGTTAGTCAGTTAATTATGCATGAACGTTTTAATTTCAATTGTAAACAAAATTTTCGCTTCATGTATGCAAGTTTTACAACCTTAAAAGCTAACCAGTACTTTGTAGCTTTAATAATAGATTACTACAGTGAATGATGAAACACTGAGGGAACCAGACTGAAAGATCCAAGAAAGTGTGGAATCGTAAGGAAACGAATCTACATATGCATATTTGGTTTACACCAAAGTATTAATCAAAGCACATGTTAAACAATTTAAATTGCTACGCCAGCCATTTATTTCATTATATGCGAATGGGTAAACTATTGCAAGAATTGGATAAACAAATTCTGTGGTTTTGTAGGAAAAATGGACAAATACAAAATACAGAATTTAGAATTCTTTTGTCTTCTAGATTGTTGATCCTCATGCTGTATTTTCCAATATTTTCAGATAATTTTGGTTTACAAAAAATTAATGTTTTTAAACATGCAACAGTCATGTATAATTCTACTGTAATCAATGTTAGAGATTCAATGACAACACATGACTCATCTGAAATATGTGATCCATGTGAAAGAAACCCCTCATGAAATCAATCAGATCCTAAAATCTCTCCATGATTATAGAAACACATGGGACTCATGACCTGATCCTTAAATATCTTCATGATTATAGGAACACATGGGACTCATAAGACTCATGCACCATGTGTTTCTCATTCTCTCTCGGTCATTATTTTCTATTGTTTCTCCTAAATTAGTATAAACATGTGAGATATCAATGACAACACGTGACTAATGTGAAACATGTGAACCATGTGAAAGAAACCCCTCATGAAATCAACCAGATTCTAAAATCTTTCCATGATTATAGGAACACATGGGACTCATGACCAGATCCTAAAATCTCTTCGTGATTATAGGAACACATGGACTCATGGGACTCATGCACCATGTGTTTCTCATTCTCTCTCAGTTAATGTTTTCTATTGTTTCCCCTAAATCAGTGTAAACATGCGACCAATATGTGTATATATATATACAACCCAGTACCATAGCCAGTGGTATCTTGTCATTGTACAAATAAATATTCTTCTCCTTCTTTATCGTGTTATCAGAGTCACTCTTGTACCATGTCGAGTATTTCCTCTTCATCTTCCCTCACCTCCATCCAAACACCTGCATCCATGGTTACTTTTAATTCCAACATCACTCATTTTCTAAATGTCAAACTCGATAAGGGAAACTATCTATTGTGGCGTTTTCAGTTCCTTCCTCTTCTCAAACTCTACGATCTCGAAGGCCTCGTCGACAGAACCTCTCTGTGTCCGGTCCGGTTCCTTCTATTGAGAAGGATGCTCAGCCCATTATCAATTCGAAATACACTCGCTGGATCAAGCTTGATTAAATGCTCTTATGCTGACTTATCTCCTCACTCACTGAGGTTGTTCTTGCTCATGTCGTTGGCCTCACCACATCTCGTGATGTGTGGTGCTCTCTGAAGCGAATCTTTGCGTCACCCTACAGAGCTAGAGTGCAATAACTCAAATACCAGCTGCACACCGTCAAGATGGGCACCTCTTCTATGTCAGAATACATCCAGTCTGTCAAGTCCATCGTGGATAACCTGGTGGCAGTGGCTAATCCAGTTGTTACTCAGACCTCGTCTCTACCTTGCTCAGTGGTTGTCTCCCGAATATGACTCGTTCGTCACCTCCGTTAACACACGAGTCAACCCTATACTGTCAGAAGAACTCATCGGCCTCATGCTTAGCCAAGAGATTTATCGTGAACATGCTATCACTTCACCAGACTTTACAATCCTCATCTTTCCTTCTCTTGCAGTTCATATTGTTTCCCGTACTCCAAGCTACTATTCAGCTCCATCTTTCTTCCGTGGTTATGGGCGTGGCTGAGGCAGGGAGCGCGATCGTGGTCATGGACATTCCTTCTCACCACCACATCAATCCGCTAGTAGCCGACCTCAATGGCAGATTTGCAATTGTTTTGGCCATTATGTTAACCAATGGTACAATCATTATGATGATTTAGTTAGCCCAACTGCTCTTCTCCACTCTTATGAGAATAGTCCAGTCGATCCCAACTGGTATGTTGACTCCAGAGTCACTCATCACCTAACGGCTGACATGGCGAATCTGGCGGTTCACTCAGAATATCAAGGACCCGATATAGTTCGCATAGGTAACGGGACATGTTTGCCTATCCGATTCACTGTTGCTTCTTTATTGTGTTCTCTTATTTTTTCTTTTGTCTTGAAAAATCTTTTACATGTTCCTGATATCACCAAAATTTTCTGTCTGTTAGTCAATTTACTGCTGATAATAAAGTCCTTGAATTCTACCCTGACTCTTGTTTTGTTAAGGATCTTTCCACTCGAAAAACTCTATTGCGGGACAACTTAAGGATGGCCTGTATGTCTTCTCCCTGGGGAATCATAACTTCACCGCCTCTCTACAGGTTCTTCTTGGTGAGCGTGCATCTTCCTTCGTCTGGCATGAGCGCCTAGGTTATCCCTCCATCAGAGTTGTCTCCAGTGTTTTATCTCAGCATCGGGTTTTTTTTCACTGACCGTGCTGGTGCCCCTATTTGCATCCTCTGTCAGCAATGGAAAAGTCACTGTCTCCCTTTTTCGCTATCTTTCATGATTGCTACCGCTCCTTTAGAGCTTATTCACTCTGATTTATGGGGTCCGTCTCCTGTGTCCGCTGTAAGTAATAATCGCTATTATATTAGCCTTGTAGATCACTACAGTAAGTATGTTTGGCTTTATCTTTTAATTAATAAAAGTGATGCTTTCTCCATTTTTCTTGAGTTCAAAATTCATGTGGAAAAATTTCTTGGGCGTTCCATTAAAGCACTCCAAACTGATGGTGGTGGCGAGTTCATCAAATTTAAACCTTACTTGTCTTCTCAGGGTATTGCTCATCGCTTATCATGTTCACACTAGTGCCCAAAACGGCACCGCAGAAAGAAAGCAACGCCACCTTGTCGAGACCGGTCTTACTCTTCTGGCCCGATCAAATGTTCCATTCCATTACTGGCCTTATGCTTTCCAAACAGCCTCATTTCTCATCAATAGAATACCCACCCCCGTCCTCCATAATCTATCTCCCTCAGTGATCGAAAACTCGGCCGAGTCGGATACGACTCGGCCGAGTCGTATCCGACTCGGCCCCTCCGGTACAACTCGGAGGCCCGAGTCAATAGAGTATCGCCGAGTCGGCCCGGATCGGGTCCGACTCGGACCCGACTCGGGCGACTCGGCGCCCGTGACTTCGCCCTTAAAAACGCGCTGAGGGAGAGAGAGAGATCAGATCTGATATCTCTCTCTCTCGCGCTCGCCGTCCCCCCCGCGACGCCCTCGCCGTCCCCCCGCGTCGCTGTAGCCGTCGCCGTCGCCGTCGCCGTCCGTTTGCAGGTAAGTTCTCCCTCTCTCCCTCTCAGTCTCTCTCTCTCTCCCTCTCTCTGTGCCTCTCTCTCCCTCTCTTTCTCTGTCTCTGTCTCTCTCCCCCGTAGCGGCGCGCGCGCTCTCTCTCTCTCCCCCTCTCCTTAGCGACTCTCTCTCCCCGCAGCGACCCGCAGCGACTCTCTCTCTGTCTCTCTCTCTCTGTCGGACTCTCTCTCCCTCTGTATCTCTCTCTCACTCTGTATCTCTTTCTCTGTCGGACTCTCTCTCTCTCTCACTCTGTATCTCTCTCTCTGTCGGATTCTCTCTCTCTGTATCTCTCTCTCTCTGTCTCTCTCTCTCTCCCTCTCCCTCTCAGTCTCTCTCCCCCTCTCTGTCTCTCTCTCTCTCCCTCTCCCTGTCAGTCTCTCTCTCTCTCTCTGTCCCTCTCTCTCTCCGTCTCTCTCTCCTCCACTGTGTACTTCCCCTCTCTCTCCTCTGTCTCCGTCTCTCCCTCTCTCTGTTCCTCTCTCTCTAATTAATTTGCATTTAATGTCATTTAATTTAGTTTAGTTTAGGTAAAGTTAATTTAACTTAATTTAGGTTAATTTAATCTAATAAAATTTTGTAATTAAGTTAGGTAATTTAATAATTTTTATTGAAGTTAGGTAATTAAGTTAGTGTAGGTTAATTTAGTATAAACTAGTTTAGTTTAATTTAATGTAGTTTCATTTAATTGAATTTAATTTAATTTAAATTAGTTTAGTTAACTTAATTTAGGTTAATTTAATTTAATAAAGTTTTGTAATTAAGTTAGGTAATTTAATAATTTTATTGAAGTTAGGTAATTAAGTTAGTGTTGCTTAATCTAGTATAAACTAGTTTAGTTTAATTTAATGTAGTTTCATTTAATTGAGTTTAATTTAATGTTTTTTTATTTTAGTTAATTTTAGTTTTAATTTAATTTAACAGATAATTTTTTTAAATTTCAGTATGGCTCCAAAGCAACGCGATATTGGATGGGAACATGGTACCCCTGTTGGTGGAAGTAGAAAACTTGTGAAGTGCAATTATTGTGGGAAACAAGTCCATTGTGGTATCATTAGATTGAAGCAGCATATAGCACATGTACCCGGTCAGGTGGAAGGATGCTTGCGAGTATCAAAAGAGATATCTTAAATAATGAGACGACATCTTTCTGAAGGTAGCAAAGAAAGAGCGGCCATTAAATCTAAAAAAGACCGACTTATGAGATCTTTAAGTGAGGAAGATTTCTATGATGTGACTGAAGAAGATTCTGATAATGAAATTGAAGAAGTTGGTGGTTTAGAAGGAGTTGAAAGAAGACAACTGAAACAAGCCATGAAAGAAAGTCGTGAAATGGCTTGGAGATCGGCAGAAGGAGTTGATATTGGTGGCAGTAGTTCACAGCCTTCAGGATCAGGGAGTAACCGTGGATTGCGTCGGAGTATGACTATGAGAGAAGCTGAAATTCCAACTCGTGGTATTGATCCTTACATGTTCCCAACAAAACAGAAATCAATCAAAAGCATGTTCTCAACTGAGAATATGAAAAAAGTTGGGAAATCCGTGGCGAAGTTCTTTCACTACAATGCAATACCATTCAATGCAGCTGATAGTGGTCCTTACTACCAAGCCATGATTAATACTATTGCGGAGGCAGGTCCAGGTGTAAAAGGCCCTACAGGGTACCAGATTGGCAATCTCTATTTAGAGGAGGAAGTGAAAGAAATTGGAGTATATATTGTTTCAATAAAAATAAAATGGCCGCAGTATGGTTGCACGATCATGTGTGATGGATGGAGTTCTCATAATAGAAAGCCTATTGTTAATTTCATGATTTATTGTGATAGAAGCATGATCTACCATACTTCTGTTGATACCACTAATATCTCGAAGACTGCTGAGTATATATTCTCGCTAATGGATAAAGTTGTTGACGAAGTTGGCGAAGAAATATCGTGCAGGTTGTAACAGATAATGAGGCAAGTTTCAAAGCAGCTGGTCACATGTTGATGGAGAAGAGAAAACATTTGTTTTGGTCTCCCTGTGCAGCACATTGCATTGATTTGATGCTTGAAGATATTGGCTCTTTGAAATCAGTCAAGGAGACATTGGATGATGCTAAGGTGATCACATCATTCATTTACAATAGCCTCAAAGTGTTGAATTTAATGAAGCTATATACCAAAGATAGAGATTTGTTGAGACCAGGTATAACACGGTTTGCCACCGAGTTTATTTCTATTGAAAGCCTTATTCGCTATGAGCAAGATTTGAAAAGAATGTGCACGACTACTGAATGGCGTGAATTCAACAAGGAAAGGAGTAGAAGAAGTGTGCGAGATAAGGTTTCTAATCTCATTCTGACTGACCGGTTTTGGAAGAAGGCAAGAGAGGTCCAAAACATTATGGATCCTCTTGTTAGAGTCTTGAAGATAGTGGATCAGGACAAGAAACCTACACTATCTATTATATATGAAGCTATGGATAGAGCAAAATTGGCTATAAAGGCCTCAAATAAGAACTGGAAGAAGTACTGGGACATCATTGATAGAAGATGGGAGGGACAATTGCATAGACACTTGCATGCTGCTGGTAATTCATTTGCCTAGAAATCATATTTGTTGACTAGAAATTGAAACTGTCATATCATAACAATCGTTTGCTTACATTATTGCAGCATATTTTTTAAATCCAGCACTACAATATTCAAAAAACTTTTCTACACATCCAGAAGTGAGATATGGATTAAAGGAGGTCATTAAAAGATTGGAGCCAGATTTGACTAAACAAGCAAGAGCTATTAATGAGGTAATAATAATTTATTTATTTCATCGATATAATGTTATGCAAATATTAACACTTGTGATGTGTATTCTCACAGATAAAATTATTTGTGGATGGAGTTAGAGAATTTGGAAGCTCACTAACTAGAAGAGCAGTGCAACAATCTCTTCCAGCTGATTGGTGGATTAATTATGGCGAAGAAGCTCCCAATCTGCAGAAAATTGCCATCAAAGTCTTAAGCCAAACATGTTCTTCATCGGGTTGTGAAAGAAATTGGAGCACGTGGTCGCTAATTCATACAAAACTGCGCAACCTGTTGGCAATGAAAAAGTTGCATAAACTAGTATTTGTGCATTACAATATGCGGTTGTGAGTAAGAAACTTGACATGCAAAAGCGACACTGATGATTATTACAACCCAATTGATCTGAACAATATTTTCAATGATGATATTTTGGATGAGTGGATTAGTGAGGGAGAACAGCCGATGTTACCACCAGATGACTTAGGTTGGTTAGATGAAGGTATTCGTCATACTGACGAAAGTGGCGGTGATGATGGTGATGGCGGTGATGATGACAGCGGTGATGGTGGTGGCGATGATGGTGGTGAGGGTGATGGTGGTGAGGGTGATGGCGGCAGTGATGGTGGTAATGTTGAAGAGACTCATGGTGTTAGTGGAAGCCAACGAGATGATGCTTTAACATGGGATTCACAATATTATACCACACAAGATACAGATCATGGAGACCGGGCGGGGATTTCACAGCAGCGTAGGCATTTGGATCGGTTGGTCGAATTCAGTTCTAGCGATGATTATTCGAGTGGACATGATAACTACTCATATGGTCATCATAGTCTTGAAGGCCATTTACAGGGGTTGGGTTTGACATCTGACCAATATTCTGGCACTGATTATTCTAGCACTGGTGAATACTCTACTAGCAGCACTGAATATCGAGGTTTTGGGTATTATCACCATGGAGCTGATATTGCACAACCCCTACCGCCATATTACTCTGATAGTGGATCCTCTGGCCAATCATCTTAGCCTACAGGATCTCACCCACAAGCATATCATTATCCTTATGGAAACTATATGCCTGGTTTCTATACTTATCGCGGTCCAGATGATAATGATGATTTGGAGCCTCCTCGTAATTCAATGTGGAAATGACTATATTAGCAGGTACTTATGAATTATTTTGTGCAATTTACTATATTATGCATGTATTTTGATATTTTTCTACCGACGACGCTTGTATTTATGCTTTCACGTTATGTTTTGAGTGTTAGGTGATATGTTTTGAATATGTGATGCATGAATTTGGATGTTTACATTTTTTTATGATTTGTCATGATTTTTTCATAATTTTTTTGGCGCTCTATATAGCGTTTTTTGCGTATCGCCCGAGTCCGATCCGAGTCGCCGAGACCGATCCGTCTCGGTGCCGGCCGAGTCGGCGGCCGAGACCGAGACTTTGAACCATGATCTCCCTACCAGAAGTTATTTCATAAAGCACCTGACTACCTTTCCTTACGAACTTTTGGTTGTGCTTGTTACCCTCATCTGCGTCCATACCAAACTCATAAGTTTAGTTTTTGGTCCAGTTAATGTGTCTTCTTAGGTTACTCAGCTTCGCATAAAGGTTATCAATGTTTGCATACCCCTCTGGTCGTATTTACATCTCCCAGGATGTTGTGTTCGACGAATCTTTCTTTCCTTTCCAGTCTCCTCTGTCCTCTCTCTCTCACCTACTCCCACCCTTCACCACCGATCCATGGTTCAAAGTCTCGGTCTCGGCCGCCGACTCGGACGGCACCGAGACGGATCGGTCTCGGCGACTCGGATCGGACTCGGGCGATACGCAAAAAACGCTACATAGAGCGCCAAAAAAATTATGAAAAAATCATGACAAATCATAAAAAATGTAAACATCCAAATTCATGCATCACATATTCAAAACATATCACCTAACACTCAAAACATAACGTGAAAGCATAAATACAAGCGTCGTCGGTAGAAAAATATCAAAATACATGCATATACTAGATTAACCTACACTAACTTAATTACCTAACTTCAATAAAATTATTAAATTTCCTAACTTAATTACAAAACTTTATTAGATTAAATTAACCTAATTAAGTTAAATTAACTTTACCTAAATTAAACTAAATTAAATTATATTAAATGCAAATTAATTAGAGAGAGAGGAACAGAGAGAGGGAGAGAAACGGAGACAGAGGAGAGAGAGGGAAACACAGTGGAGGAGAGAGAGAGACGGAGAGAGAGAGAGGGACAGAGAGAGAGAGAAAGACAGAGAGGGAGAGGGGGAGAGAGAGAGACAGAGAGAGAGATACAGAGGGAGTGAGAGAGAGACAGAGAGAGAGAGATACAGAGGGAGAGAGAGAGAGATACAGAGTGAGATAGAGAAACAGAGGGAGAGAGAGAGAGTCCGACAGAGAGAGAGACAGAGAGAGAGATACAGAGGGAGTGAGAGAGAGACAGAGAGAGAGAGAGATACAGAGGGAGAGAGAGGGAGATACAGAGTGAGAGAGATACAGAGGGAGAGAGTGAGAGTCCGACAGAGAGAGAGAGATACAGAAGGAGAGAGAGGGAGATACAGAGTGAGAGGGGGAGAGAGAGAGAGGGAGATACAGAGTGAGAGAGATACAGAGGGAGTGAGAGAGAGAGACAGAGAGAGAGAGTTCGACAGAGAGAGAGAGAGTCGCTGCGGAGAGAGAGAGACAGAGAGAGAGAGAGAGAGCCGGGAGAGAGAGTCGCTGCGGGGAGAGAGAGAGAGTCGCTGCGCCGGCGCCGCTGCGGGGGAGAGAGACAGAGAAAGAGAGGGAGAGAGAGGCACAGAGAGAGGGAGAGAGGGAGAGACTGAGAGGGAGAGGGGAGAGGGAGAATTACCTGCAGACGGACGGCGACGGCGACGGCGACGGCGACGGCGACGCGGTGGGACGGCGAGGGCGTCGCGGGGGGGGGGGAGGGACGGCGAGCGCGACTGAGAGAGAGAGAGATCAGATCTCTCTCTCTCTCTCCCTCAGCGCGTTTTAATGGGGAGAGTCACGGGCGGCGACTCGGACCCGACTCGGGTCCGACTCGGACCCGACTCGGTCAACTCGCCGATCTTCTGTTGACTCGGCCCTCCGAGTCATACCGGAGGGCGCCGAGTCGGATACGACTCGGCCGAGTCGTATCCGACTCGGCCGAGTTTTCGTTCACTGCACCGATCCCCCCATCTCCACGTCTCTGTTACCTTCTATAGTTCCAGTCCCCTCTTCTCATGCGGGCCCCACCATTGACTCCTCTCCTCCACCATCACCTCTATCACATACTCCACCTCCACCAGCACCCACCGATGAGTCCTTCTCATCGTCATCCTCCTCAGGCACTCCCAGTCACCCTTCTACCAGGACCTACCATATGGTCACCAGAACATATGATAACAGCAGAACACTAAAGATCTGGCTACCCACCTGGTATCCTATGCCTACCTGTCTCATGTCCGATTTGGCCACCACTCCTGTCGAATCCACATGTTTCACGCAAGCTTCTAATGATCCCAAGTGGCGCTAGGCAATGGACACTGAGATGAATGTCTTACTTAAGAACAAAATTTGGTCTCTTGTGCCATACCACCCGACCATGAATCTGGTTGGCGGCAAATGAGTTTTCAAGTTAAAACATAAACCTGATGGTTCTATTGACAGGTATAAGACCCGCCTGATGGCCAAGGGTTTTCATCAACAAGTAGGATTCGATTATGGTGAGACATTCAGTTCGGTCATCAAACCAACCATTGTCAATGTCGTGTGCAGTCTGGCCGTCTCCAAGGCCTGGTCTATTCGACAGTTGGATGTGAATAATGCATTTTTGTAGGGTTTTCTTACTGAGACGGTCTACATGGAACAACCTTCAGAGATCATCAATCCCGCTCGTCCCAATCATGTATGCAAGCTTCACCGCAATATCTATGGTCTAAAATAGGCTCTACGGGCTTGGTTTTCTTGCCTCAGTAGTTATCTAATCACAATGGGCTTTGTCAGCTCCAAGTCCGACACGTCTCTCTTCCTCCAACGGGTCGGGACAGATCTTCTGGTTCTTATCTATGTGGACGACATCATCATCACAGGCAATGACTCACGAGCTGTCACTTGTCTTATTCAAGAACTAGGGCGGAAGTTCTCATTAAAAGACCTCGGCCCACTGCACTAATTCTTGGGCGTGGAGTGTTACCATACACCCTCATGTCTCTCTCTCTCAACAGAAGTACATCCGTGACTTGCTTCTCTGACTCAAAATGGATGGTGTCAAGCCTATCAGCTCGCCTATGGCTGCTTCCTGTAAGCTCTCCAAGGTTGTTGGCAAGCCTCTCTCTGACCCCTTTGTCTATCAAAGTACTGTTGGGGCTCTACAATACCTAAGCTTTACCAGATGCGATATTGCCTTCTCGGTGAACAAGGTCGCTCAGTTCATGCAAGTTCCAACCGATGAGCATTAGAGCACTGTAAAGCAGATCCTCTGTTACCTCAAATCTACCATTCAACATGATCTTTTTCTCTCTCGTCATTCTTCTGTATAGCTTACTGCTTACACCGATGCAGATTGGGCAGGATCGATCGATGATCGAAAATCACCAATGGCTATTGTGTCTTTCTTGGTATAAATCTCATTTCTTGGAGCTCGAAGAAGCAGCGCACTGTGGCATGATCTAGCGCTGAGACAGAATATAGGGGTGTGGGTAATGCTGCAGCAGAGGTCGTTTGGTTGCAGTCATTACTTCGTGAGCTTGGAGCTCCGAATCTCCCCCAATATTTCTCTGTGACAACCTCGATGCAACATATCTCTCAATTAATCCTATTCATCATTCACGTTCCAAACATGTTGAGATCGACATTCATTATGTTGAAGAACAAGCTCTCGGTTCTTTCGAACCCGCTTCGCTTGCGGGGGAGGGGGAGGGGTGTTAGAGATATCAATGAAAATACGTGACTCATATGAAACATGTGATTCATGTGAAAGAACCCCTTTATGAAATCAATAAGATCCTAAAATCTCTCTTTGATTATAGGAACACATGGGACTTACGACCAGATCTTAAAATCTCTTCATGATTATAGGAACACATGAGACTGATGAGACTCATGCACTATGTGTTTCTCAATCTCTCTCAGTTAATATTTCCTATTGTTTCTCCTAAATCAGTGTAAACGTGTGACTAATATGTGTATATATCTACAACCAAGAACCATAACTAGTGGTATATTGTCATTGCACAAATAAGTATTCTTCTTCTTTATCTATAAAATCAATAAATAAATAATCGATGGACAGAGCTGGCTGGCCTGTGAGGAGCAGTCCTGCAAACACTATCCTAGAAGATGATAGACTTGCCTTATCGCTCATGCGTTGTCGTGGTCGTCACCCACTAGCGGTAAAAGCCTCCGAAATGGTCCAGCACCCAGCTCGAGCGTGAGTCTGGGCATCTACTCAGATGAAGATCGGTCATCCAGAATAACAGTGTAAAAAATCAGAACTTAGAGAGAGTAGAAATAAGAACCAAGCTTCTCGCAGATAGAGTGCTAGCAGAGAAACTCAAAGAGAGGGAGGAGTTTTTTTTTTGTGATTTTTTGCGCTGAACTGGGATCCTATTTATAGGCCGAATAGCATCTGAGTTCAAAAGCTCGATCTCAGAATCTGTGGACCGTGGCAGTTCCAACTGCATGATCTCGCGATCGGCTTTAACGGGCGAGTTGTTGTGCCCAATCCGCGGATTATAAGATCTGAAAAAACCGTTGGAGAATCGTTCATAAGACTCAGTGGAAACCCAAAATAAAAGAACAAAAATACAAAAATTGGACTCGGGCTCGCGGATGCGGTTGGCGCGGCGCGACGCGACGCACTCGCGCATGTGTGGTGTACCCGACCCGTATCCAATAAATCATAACAATTAGATGAGTTTGGTATATAAACCACATATCCTTTTGCATCCTGCCCAATGTGGGACTAAATGAATAGCCCAAAATGAGCACTCTAGGGAAAATCAAGTTTTTCCCTTGGTTGTGTTCATTCAACCCTAACACTCAAGTGCGAACCAAAAAAACTGCTGTTTGGATAAGGGCTGGGGCACTTACGTGTAGAATCTTGTCTATGATATCATAAATAAAAAGAACACAAAAGTTAAGTGAAATGCCATATAGTGTGGTACGAGGAAGAGTATGAAAAATAGATACTTCAATGTTAAATATCACCGATGTTGGATACACGTTGATAACCAGATACTCAATGCTTGTTGGATATCTGTTGCTTCAACATTTTGACACACATAGTATTTATTACAATTACACAAGTGTTGCACATAAATTTATGCGTTGTAAAAAGCTGTCTAGGGAATGAAGCTTCTTCAGTTAGGTGGACGCCTAGGTGGTTCTCTAGGTACTAGGTGTCTGGAACCGGCCTAAAATTTCTCAGAAGACTGAAAATACTTGATATTTAAATGGTAAAGGTTAACAAAAAATTGTTTGCTTTGTGGACGCATTCATTGTTGTTGCCTTCCTTGAAAAAACATGTACCGAGATTATTCAGGTTATAGTGCATTTCTGTGCTGGGTTTTCATACGTCTACTATGTAGATGATGAAATGCTAGTTAGTTACTTTGCAAACTTGATGCTATCTTGTGGAATATGTGTAGTGCAGTATTGCATCTCTCGTTATAAGTTCATGTAGTTTAATTTGTGTTATGTGCTTTAGTTTTGTTGTTGTTTGTCACTCATGTATTAAATAAACAAGTATAGACTGATACTATATATTTATGTGTTTCTTTATTAGAGGCCTCATTTTGCTGCTCAGGATCAATGTTTCCTTAAGTTTTAGAATTGTAATCTCAGCCTTCTTTAGGATCTCATCCTTCAGAAGTGAGAGGTTTTTGCAACAAAAACAGTTGTGTGGCTTGACTTTTGAGGAAGGTACTATTATCATGTAATAGGCTGCTAGTTCTCATGCAACAGAACCATGTTGCTTATTCTGTTTTCTGATTTACCATTTTTTTCAGAGATTTTTGAATTTGATGCCATGGATGACCCTCCATCAATGATGGATGTAGACGTCTATGATTTTGATGGACCTTTTGATGAAGCTGTATCCCTCGGTCATTCTGAAGTCAATTTTGTGAAGTCCAATTTATCCGACCTAGCAGATGTATGGATTCCACTTGAAGGAAAATTGGCTCAGGCATGCCAGTCTAAGCTGCATTTGAGGATATTCTTGAACAATACCCGGGGCAATAAAGTTGTCACCGAGTATCTTACAAAGATGGAGAAAGAAGTTGGGAAAAAGGTATCATTTTGGTGTTGTCATCTCATCTCTTTCATCCTCATGAAAAGTAATTCTAATATATTCTGATTGTGTTCTAAAGTTATTGAGAATTTATTTTGTAGATAAATGTTCGGTCACCTCAAACTAATTCAGCCTTCCAAAAGATCTTTGGTCTGCCACCCGAAGAATTCCTTATCAATGATTTCACCTGTCACTTGAAGCGCAAAATGCCAATGCAGGTAATTGTCTTCTCTCGAGTTCAAAAGTGTATTCTTATTGATTTCCTTTTGCAGAAGAAAGCCTCTATACTGAATTCAACAGTTTCTGGGGAATTTTCACTGCCAACGTTAATAGTCTAATGGACTTATTACAACCCTCTGGCAGTTTTTTCTCAAAATTGGATTAGTGCTGTTGGTTTTTTTAGCTTGCATTTGGAAGGTTTGAAACGGCAAAGAAGTTTGTTGGAAGATTTTTTTTTTTTTGGCATATCAAGTAGTTGATCTTGTTGAAACAGTGTTACGAATGGTGGGTTTTCAGAACTTCCCAAGGTTCAAGTCCTGTAAAAGAATATAAAAAGAAAAAGCAAGAGGACTTATAATACATTGGAGTATAGTTGTTGGTGGTAGTAGTAGTTATTGTACATCGGAGTATAGTTGGTAATGGTATAATGTAACTATAGTTTTCCTGCATTAAATAGTAACTGAGACGACATACTGCATTGGAGTACAGTTAATATGTACTATACAGTATTTTGTATAGTACATTTAAATTCATAGAATTGTAATTTATAAGTATGTATCATCTGATTGATAGCATGCTGTATTTGCAGGGTCGCCTCTTCCTATCTCCAAGAATAATTGGCTTCCATGCAAACCTTTTTGGGCACAAAACCAAGTTTTTCTTTCTGTGGGAGGACATTGAAGACATTCAAGTTGTTCCACCATCGCTGGTGTCAATGGGAAGTCCGTCGCTTATGATAATTCTCCGATGGGGCAGAGGTCTGGATGCACGCCATGGGGCAAAGTCAGTGGACAAGGATGGAAGATTCAGATTTCAGTTCCAGTCATTTGTTTCATTCAGTGTAGCGAACAGGTGCTTGTTCTCTCTATCTCTGGTTTATTAGTATCTGAAGCATAACATTAACCTAGAAATGTGGATTAGAGATTTTTTTTTTTTTTTTATTCGTCGAGCAGTGAATGAAAACCATATGTTTTGATTAATCTGGCCAAGTTATATTCTATTAGCACAGGTTCAGGAATGAAAGAAATTCCAGTAATGATTGGATCTGGATACATCAGTACTCAGACACTTCGCGGATGTATCAGATCCTTTTTACACAATCTAAGCTTCAAGAAATTATCATGAACTTTGGGCCTTTTTGGGAAACCCGTACCTTTTTTCCACAAGTTATATAAGCTTTTTCAGAAAACTACCTTCCATAACCCCTTGGTCCAAAAACATGTCATGCATGTGACTTTTTAATGAGGAAAAATTGGCTACATCTACTTATTTCTTAACATAATTAAAAAAAAATCCAGCTTCATAATTTGTTTGGCCTTAGCCTCATCCATATCAGCAAAAAGCAATAAGACAAATGAGATCATTCTTTCATATAATTTTGTTTCTCTTTTTATCCTTTTCTCATATTCAGGCGCTGTTCTTCACTTGGCATGAAAGAAGCGTGTTTCCCATTGCATGTGAGTCTCACCACTAGTGGCTTCAATACCATGAATTATTTGATCTCAATCTCGAGACGACAGAGGGGATCAAATCGAATCGATCACATAGGAGGGAGAGAGTCGATTAAAAAATAGGGCATTTTTGTGAGGATCGCGATCATGATCGCAGTCCTAATAAAGACTAAAAATAAGACATTTTTGTGAGGATTGCGATTATAGTCCCAGTTCTAATAAAAAGGACTGCGATCATGATCGTAGTCCTATAAAAACTCAAAAACATGATATTTTTGTGAGGATTGCAAATCTACGATCATGGTCGCAATCTTAATAAAGAGGACTGCGATCATGGTCGCAGTCCTATAAAGACTCAGAAACATGATATTTTTGTGAGAATTGTGATCACAGTTGCAGTCTTAATAAAGACTCAGAAATATGTCATTTTTGTGAGGACTTAGAAATAGGGTATTTTGTGAGTCCTTAACTTAATACTGTGGGGCATTTAAATCTTTTTCATCGCTCTAAAGTGTGCTCAACAACGCTTATGCGCTTGGCACGTTGGCGTGCGACCCTCAATAGTGTTTCTGTGATTGATACGTGGACGCGTGCCCTTTCTTTAAAAGAGGAGGTGGCTGAAGCGAATTAAATTTGTGAGTGAGTTTTTTTCCTAATTACGGTTTGATATAGGTGGCTGAAACGAAATCTCTTTTTAATAATGCCCTCAGCTGCATAATTAATCGTCTAACCAAGTTGGAAAAATATTTAAAAATAAAAAGTAATAAGAAAATTATTTCTAATAGAAAATGATGGGAAATCATTATAAAAATATTTCAACTAATATGTTTATATAGTTATTTGTTATTTAGCTATTTTTAGTCAACAATATATTTACTATAAAATAATAAAGATGAAATCACAATTTAACTATTTTCACGTATATTTCATTGAAATAATGCATAACAGTATTAAGAATTATTTCTCAAAAAACTTCTAAAGAATTATTTGGCACATTATTTATTTTTCGTTAGTTTCCCAATAACTATAATAAAATTATTAAAACATAATTGTCTTTATTAAAAAAACTAATTATCTTTGAAATTTATTTCATTTATTAGATATAATAAATTATTTTTATTCTTAACAACGTTAATAATTATTTTCCTAATCATTTAATCACTCAATCATTATCATTAAATGGATTTATTAATAAGATAATGTCAAAGAATATTTTAATTTTTTTTAAAATTCATCATCTCCATATTCTTCCCTCTCATCCTTAAACTCTAGCCTTTAAAAATAAAATTATTCTTATCACCATCTTCTTGCTGTAGGCTGTATAAAAATTACTGAAGACAAAACCTAAAAAAAAAGGCGGACCTCCGACAACGCGAGGGTCGCGTTTTAACCCCAAACGCAGATGTTGCACTTTATCAACAACATGACGTGAGGGTTGTGTTCTGTGCTAAAGCGATGGTCGTGCGACTCTTCAAAACGCGGACTCCAGAGTCGCATTTCAACATCAAAACACGAGCCTGAGTAGCTTCGCATTTCAACTTCAATGCGAGCTTGAGTAGCTTCGCGTTTCAACTTCAAGGTGAGCTTGAGTAGCTTTGTGTTTCAACTTCAATGCGAGCATATGAGCTCCGCGTTTCAACTTTAATGCGAGTCTGTGAGCTCCACGTTTCAATACTGAACGCGAGCCCGCGAGCTCCACATTTTAACGTCAAAGTGAGGTTCGCGTCCAGCGCGTTCTGCTGTAACAGACACCAGTTACTGGGTCAATTAACACCCACTTTCTCCCCACATAATAGAGCATAAATCTCCATTATGAAGAGATTAATGGGGCAGTTATACTCCTAAAGATCCCTATAAATAGGTATAAATAGCTAGAGAATACACCCATGGGAGGGCAAAGAGGCATGTTTGATGCTTGAGTTCTGAAGCTGGATAACCACAAAAGGCTAAAGTTAAAGTTGAGCACAAGGTTGCTGAACATACATCGAGAAAAAAAGGAGAGCTTGGTTCAACTTCTTGGAGCACTATTATCTTTGGAGAGTTCAAGAGAACAAAAGAGTTTACTCTTTCTAACTTGTTGAGTTCAAGTTTTAAATCTCTTTGAGATTCTTTTTAGCCATTGACTGAAGTCACTCACTTCACCAGTAAGCAAGAAGAAGATATGGAAATCAAGCTTCCGGTTTGGCTCGTCAATGGAGAATAAGATTCACTCTCCACCGCTACACGAAGAACCCAACACTAATTAAAGGGGAGATTCACTCAAAACTCTCCCTTTTTCTGTAATCGGGTTGTCCGTTGTAATTTTTCATTCACTCAAAGAAATTTTACTTCGAAATTTTTCGCTCCAACAGAAGATGGCAACTCAGCTGGGGAATATTTTCTCTACCAACGAGAAAGCCGTAGCACAAGTCGACCTCAAGCTTCTCAGATCGCTGGTCGAATCGCTCGCCATAGAGTTCGACCAAGAGAAGTTTGAACAGCTTCTCTCGGGCTCCATTAGCCCCAAATCAACGCGGCAGTACCGCAAAGTATCTTCGGAGACCGCTCTCAGGTCTCTTCGGAGACTTCTCAAAGAAAAACCCATACGTTTTTTTGACAAAGTGACTTAACATCTCTTGAGGTTCTGAAAATCTCCCGTGGAGCCAACATGGCTTGTAACAATGTCTCTCAAGAGACCCGCAAGGCCAGTGTCTTGGTTCACGACCAGCATATCGACGGAGATCAATTTCTCTATCAAACTCCTCTCCAGGCTCAGCAAACTCAGTTTGTAGGGGGTTCGCAAGAACTCTGCGAGCTAAGCACATTGCTGATCATCGCCATTAGCAAATAGAAGTTGAAGATAATGATGTTGCACGAAACACGATGTCGTGTTTAGCCCCTCGTCTCTGCTTCCAAATAAGATAATCGCGTTCAGACGCAGCAGTCGCTTAAGGATGACCTGCACGTCTCAACGCCAAAACGCGATCCTCGCGTTCAGCCTTTTGCTGTGCCAAAACGCGAGACCCGCGTTTCACTTCAGAAATGTCACACACGGTTCTCAAAATATATAATAGCGGGGACGCGACAAGAGTTAGCGACACATATATGGAGGGAAAATACCTCACATATACACGCTAAGTCTCAGTGCAGGAAAATAAATACAATATATATAATTATTTCAGCATTAAATAAGTATTAGAATATCTGCAAAATGGTTAGTGATCATAATAGATAAGGAAATATGGATAAATCAGGAAATAAAGACAGAATAATAAAGATACCTATAATATTATATATGACGAGTCTCCTATTATATCCTGTGAAATATCAGGGTACTTGATATCTCAGATCTCCAACCTAGACATGCAAACTCAGGGTCGTCAGAATGCGACTTAGTGAGTGGTAAAATGCTGAAGCAGTAATATATATTCTACTAGCAGTACAATCACGATAATATATAATATATGATTAAATAACGATGTCACAATATAATTATAATTATAGGAACACTCGGTATATACATTATAATTATAATAATATATAATATATGATTAAGTAATAGTAATCTTGTATGATACATGCCTATCATTAATGGTGATACAATATAATTAATTATACCAGCAATCAGCTTGTAATGTATTTTCATTAAATTACATTAAATTATATTAGCTAAAACATTATAATCACCAACATGTTACTGTGGTGAAATATAAGTGTTAAGATACAGACTTTGGCTATATGTAAATGTAATCACTTTGTATTATAAACCTGCATCAAGTATTATTTCATATGTATTATTTTAATTAACAATAATGGTAGCATGAAAATATCAGTGATTACATGAGATTAGCAGTAATAATCATACTATAGTGTTTATGATTATACAGGGGCAGTGTGTCTACATAGAATGTATGAGTGCAGAGTATACATGTATCATAGCATGATTGTGCGCAAGATAATCGTGATGTTTAATATAATACACAAACAAGATATCCTGCAGATGAAAAATTACATATTATTATACAATAATAACAATCAGTATCATTTGCTATTTTAATCAATCTTTTCTAGTGTATTATACCACTCGCAGTTCATACCGGACCCGGTACTCCAGCCGAACCCATTCGAACATGGCATACGGGTACCATTATCCGAACGAGAGAGTGACCAAATAACAAGTATTCCCAATGTCACTATTGTTTAAACTGTTTTATTATGTTAATTGGAAACTCAATGGTCAAGGAACTCTAATCAAGTGAGTGTATCCCATGCATACCCGAGATCATGGCCTTAAACAAGCCCCTGGCTGTTGGGACCAGGGTCGGCCCGCTAAGGCGAAACAAGTAAAGGAAAACATGAGTTCAATGAGCTAGAACAGATGATAGCCAGCACTACCACGTTCCCTGCAATAGGACTAATTTGGATCCATAACATCCACCCAATAAGACCTAGTAAACCATTCAGTTTCGCCTAAATCTCATGTTATATTTATTATATTTAACTACACTGAAACAATAGTAATAACATGAGACAGGAGGCATAAGATCCATAAGACGTGGGATTCTAGAGGTAGTCCCCACGGGGTTCAAGAGGTGACCCCCACCACGAATGTGATGTGACACTTTGTCCCTTATGGCACTTAATTTAGCACATCTTAGGTCAATTGCCGGTATATTCAGAAAACAGGAATATCATATCAATATTAGGAATATCAGAAACAGTCATGTACCGTATTCAGGAGATATTCAGGTAATGAGAATGCAGGAATACCCAAGTAACATTAATTCATATAACAAGAACAGTAATCAATGTAGCAGTGAATGCCATATCAATATCGGTGATATAGGAAACCGTCGTGTCATATACTTTAGTGTCTGTGCATCAGTGATACAAGAATATGAAATAACATTATCTAGTGTAACAGAGTATCAGTGTAACAATGATACAAGTACATGAATTAACAGTATCTGGTGTAATAGTATATCTGTAATAGTATATCCGTGTTACGGTGATATAAGTATATCAAATAACAGTGTCCAGTACAATAAAGCATCCGTATAGCGATGATATAGATACATAAAATAATAGTGTCTAGTGTAATAGAGTATTCTTGAACGAGAGTACATGAATATATAAGTAACGGTAATTCATGCAAACTGATACAAGAATATGTAAATATTAGTGTTCAGTGTATCGGTGTTTATTTTCATGAGTCGAATAACAGTGATAATACCGGGATAATATAGTTAACATGGATAAGTGCCAATAAATATATCAATATTTGTTATAACGATTTTAATGTTATTAACATGATCTTCTCACGAAGTAATTATATAGAACTATTTACTTTTAAATCATCATAACTATATTAAAATTATCAATTTATTAATTACTAATATATTAATAATTCATTTATGTTTTATATTAAATCATGAATCACAATAAATATTATTTTATTAAAAATGTTTAACAAGCACACATCCATATATTAATTAAAGTTTTTTATCATTTACATGATTTATTAAATGGTAAATATAATTTAATCATTTAATTTTCATTTAATAAATTAAAGTATAACTTATAAATGAAAAACACTCACAAAGTGATAACAAAGATGTAGTTCGTCTTTCTACGATCGTAACGACTAGAGAATCGTACAAATCATACTCTGGATGGTCAAGATATCGCCTGAACACTAAATAAATAAAATGGGTCAAATATGTAAGAAAAGGAGTAAATTGTAAATATAATAAATTGTCGCGGGGTTTTATGAAATTTTTACCTTTATTGAGTTCAGAAATATGTTGGGTTGCTAACGGGTCAGGTTCAGATCTAAATAGGTTCAGGTTTGCGGGTTATTGGGTTTGAATCACACGAGAGAGATTGAAAAAGAGAACGAGAGTGAGAAAGGGGAGTAGAAGAGAGGCCGCTTAGGGGAGTAGAAGAGAGGCCAGCGGCCTGGTGGCTGGCCTGGCCGGCCAGCTGCAGCGTGGCTGCGATAGAGGCGTCGGCCGGTTACCGACAGCTGTCTAGCTGGCTGGCTGGCGTTGCCACCAAAGGATGAGGAGAAGGGGGAGTTAAGTGAGTGGAGGTAGATGGAAGAGGTTATAGAGAATTGATAGTGATGGAGTTTTGGAGGTGGAGAGTTGGGTGGTGGTTGTGGTGGTGATTATGGTGGAGATGATGGTGGAATTGAAGTGATGGTGGAGAATTTAGTGGAGGAGATGATGGGTTGTGGAGGTGATGGTGAAATTTGATAAGTAGGAGTGAGAATTGGAGTGAGTGGTGGGACTTAGGTGGAGGAATTGGAGGAGATGGGATGGCTGGAGTAGGGCATCGCCTGTGTGGGTTGGCTGCAGCGTGGGACCGGTGGTGGTGATAGTTGGTTGGGAGAGGAAGAAAGAGGTGAGTGGGAGAAAGGAAATTAGAGAGCGATTAGGAACTGAGTGAAAGAGATTAAGAGAGTAATAGATTAATTAAGAGAGGGAGAGTAGGTTAGTGGCTTGCTGGGGAAGGAAAGAGAGTCGGTGGTTAGGTCGGTGGAATTGAGAAGAAGAGTGGAGAAAAAGGAGGAAAGAAAAAGAAAGAAAAATAAAGGGTTTTAAATTATTCTTTAATTGGGTAAAATATAACTAATTCAGAATAGTTCCCAAAAATTCTATAAAATAGAAATAATAGTCTAAGGTACAATATGAAATTAGATTTAAGAAATTCAATCCGATTTGCAAATTAAAAATTCTGTAATCGATCGTTGAAACTGGTCGACACTGGATTGGCTAAATTTTTAATTAATTCAGAGAAATTCTCAAAAATACGCTAAAATAGAAAATATGATTTTGAAGAACAATTTGAAAGCAGATTCTTGAAATTCAATCCCGTTTGTAAATTAAAAATCTTAAAGCCGATTATCGGTTTCGGTCGACCCTAAATTTGAAGATTTACAAAATAATTTAGAAATATTTCAAAAATTTTTAAAATTCTAAAATATTAGGAAATATTATCTGGAGCTGACATCGGTCAGTCTGTCTGCCAAAAGGTCAAATCAAATATACACCGTATCGAATATTGATATTGTGACACATACATCCCGGGTCGGGAGTTACAAGAAACGCGAGATCGTTTCCAGTTGAAGGCTACGCCAGAATGCGACCTTCCCGTTTCAAAACGCGAGTTACGTACAACCAAAGACTCTGCTAAAACACGACCTGCACTTTACATTGTTAAAACGCGACAATCGTGTTTACCCCTAAGTGGCTGAGTTCAGAAATGAACTGGGAGATCCCAACTCTTGCAAGTCCAGGGCTAGTTCCTCAGTAGCTCATACCGCCGATCAGAGAGACTACCTGACTCGAAAGAGAAGTGTTCATCAAATCGCTCTTAAGTGGCATTGCGAGCAACTCATCTCGGCATTACTCTTTGATTGTCATTGCGGCTTTTAGATGATCAAGCCATCGGTCTTTAGCCGGTTATCAGCGGCTCCAATTTCAATCTCAGCCAAGAGAGGACGCTCCCGCAAAAAGCAGTCATAGTCGTTTTGTAACATTGAGTACCCGAAAGTAACTTCGAACATGGTGGGGTCAGGCACCATACCAAGCAAGTCAAAAGAGAAGCAACATGCCCTTAATTCTGAGGAGTTGGATACTGAACAATTCTCGGGTTTGAAAGAAAAATTGATCGAGTTCGGAGGAATTTACCGACACACTCGGATTCGAACTGAAGCTATTGCCCCGATCGACTATAATTTGTTGGCAGGGGGGGTTGAGATAAACGATGGGCACTTTGCCATCATGGAATCTCATTCATCGAATTCTTATGTGGAGGCAGAAACCTTCACATATATGGCTGGCACTCCAAAAGAGATTGCTAGATGATTCGAGGAGCAAGCTCGAGTGCAATAGGCACAACATGAGATGCTCTAAGCCCAACAAGAGTCTATCAATAATCTCAAAAAGATGATAGCCTTCTTGCTTGACAAGCAAAAGAAGAAGACGCCGAAGAGTTTGAGGCCTGACGCTTCCTTTAGCATAGGTAAAGCGAAGAAGGGTGAAAACTCTACTTTCAAACACTCTGATGGTAATGAAAACAACTTTGGGTATAAAAATTCTGAGTCTTCTTCTAAAGAAACAGAGAATTCAGAAGCAGGAGCCGGAGATAGTCATTTCAAAAGGATAAGCGAGATCAAAAAATGCCTCGAAGCTATCACACATCGAGGCAACCTTCAAGAAGTGGGGGTGGTCAGGTCATACCCGGCCGAGTGGGATGTTGTTCCCTACCCTCCTAAGTTCAAGACACCGACCTTGCAGATCTTTGATGGTAAGGGTTCACCGAACCAACACATATATTATTTCAAATTTCAAACTGTGAATGTAGTATTAAACGATACTATTCTAGCTCGTTTATTCATTGACACTCTCAAGAGGGTCGCCTTTAAATGGTTCATAAGGCTTTCTACTGGCTCTATCAAGAAATGGTCCGACCTCGAGAAGCTCTTCTTGGCGCGATTCTTCGAAAATGATACCGAAGTATCCATGCCAAGTCTCTTCACTGCAAAGCGGAAGAAATGAAAGTCCATCAAGACTTTTGTGGAGAGATTTCGGAGTATGGCGCTCAAATGTCCAAGTGGCATGACACAATCTACGCTGGTAGAAATTTGCCGCTACAATTTGCAAACCACACTCCTAAACCAAATAGGAGTAACTAAAAGTCGCACCTGGAAGCAACTAGTCTTACAACGTAAACAAGCGGAAGACATAGTTTCAAGAGTAAGTTAGGAAGATTACAAGAGCATACTACATTGAATCTACTGGACAACAAGGTGATCCGACTTTTACGACACCATGTTCAACATTACACCTCTAGAGAGTCGAAAACATTCCATCTGTATAATACTATATGTATTTATAATCCCCATGGAATAAAATCTGTCGAAAAGTATATCAAATGCTTTTTCTAGACAAAAAATCACTTCAATTGACATAATAATCCAACACCTTCGAAGGTTAAGGATAGAGAAAAATATTGGCTTTTAAGCCCAAAATAAAATCCTCTTTAACTCATCATGTTGAGGGGGAATAGCATGGCTAGCGCAACTCAAACGACAGTTGGTAAAAGCAAATCAAACTCGTTGATAACTGAGGGTTTGCTAAAAATCCTCAGGGAATTAATTCCGCCTAATTCCACTAAAATCTCTTACCAATTTCCTTTCATAAAATGGTAAGTCTACAAAAAGTTGTATTTATTTTTCTAACGGAATGAATTACAGATCGAACCTGTCACGTTAACATTATACCTCTGACAATAAGACTTCCCCAACGGTTAAAATTTCTATTTGTCAATATCCTTACACGGAATGACAAATTCACAAACTTGCTCAATCGCAAAATAAATCTCTGTCACGTTTAAAATCACACATCAGACAGTGAAACTTTTACTTGTCAATTCTCTTCAAAAGAATGACAGGTCCACCAATTTGCACAAATGACAAATTCAATTATTGTTATGTTAAACATTACACCTCTAACAGTGAACAAATCCCTGTTAAGTTAACATCATACCTCTGATAATTCAGTTTGCTCAAATCGCAAATCTATCTCACTGTTAAGTTAACTTACACCTCTGACAATAATCTTCTCAATCTTCTCAATGAAAACGAGATCTTTAGTTAATATTATACCTTTTCAGTGCTAAGTTAACATTATACCTCTGGCACATCTCATTGTTAAATTAACATTACACCTCTAATAGTAATTTTCTCGATGTTCTCAATGAAAATGAGAGGTTTGGTTAATACATCTCTTCTGTGGTAAGTTAACATTAAATCTCTGACACATCTCACTGTTAAGTTAACATTACACTTCTAACAGTGATCTCCTCGATTTTCTTAGTGAAAAAGGAGATCTTTTGGTGCTAAGTTAATCGTTACCTTTAGCACACAACCCTATCGAGTTACCGTTATCCCTCTGATAATAAAACTTCAACATATCCCCAAACGGATCAAATTCGCCTTGTCAATTCTCTTCAATAGAATGACGGGTCCATTAATTTGTTTCAATCACAAATCCAATATCTGTCAAGTTAACTTCACACCTCTGACAATTTAATTTGCTCAAAGTGGCAATTCCAATTATTATTATGTTAAACATCACTCCTCTAACACTAATCAAATCTCTGTCAAATTAATATTATACTTCTGACAATTCAATTTGCTCAAATCGCAAATCCACTGTTATGTTAAACATTATACCTTAACAGTAATCAAATCCATATTAAGTTAACATCACACTCCTGACAATTCAATTTGCTCAAATTGCAAATCTATTTTACTGTTAAGTTAATATTAACCTCTGACAGTAATTTTCTTTATTTTCTCAGTGAAAACAAGATCCTTGGGTTAAAATTACACCTCTCCTACTCAACTTCCTCAATGGAGGTATCCAACTTTCAATTGCTAAGTTAACTGTTATCTCTGACAATCAAAATTTATCGCTTTGGTCTACCTGATATTCCAACAAAAAAGAAAACAGACGCAACAGACTTGCTGACTGAGCACTGACTTTTACAAACAATTTAACCGTACATTGGCAGAAGAAGTCAACAACTTAATTAGTCTAATAGTACACCGATAAACAAATCAGAGCTCAGAGAAGTTCTAAACTGCGTTTCTAGATACTTACGGTGATGCTTGTGGGCTTCAAGCAGTTCAACAATACACTCACGAAGACCAGAATCCAGACAAGATCAGGCTCAGGACACTTCAAGAGATTACCAGTTCAATCACGAAGATCCAAGTTAACATGAAGTCCAAAGTATTTCAAAATCTGTCCCGGTCAACCGTGGAGTTTCTAAAACTTTGGAGGGGGTTCTGTAGGCTGTCCAAAATTAACTGAAGACAAAGCTTAAAAAAACACAGATCAAACGTGAGGGTCGCGTTTCAACCCCAAACGCGGATGTCGCACTTCATGAACAACACGACGCGAGGGTCACGTTCTGTGCTAAACACGATGGTCATGTGGCTCTTCAAAATGCAGATTTTAGAGTCGCGTTTCAACATCAAAACGCGAGCCTTAGTAGCTTCGTCCTTCAACTTTAACGCGAGTTTGTGAGCTCTGCGTTTCAACACTAAACGTGAGCCTGTGAGCTCTGTATCTTAACATCAGAGCGAGGTCCGCATTTAGCGCGAGGTTCGCGTTTCTGCTGTAACAAACATCAGTTATTGGGTCAATCAACGACCACTTTCTTTTCACGTAAAGGGGCATAAATTCCCATTATGGAGAGATTTAAAGGGACAGTTATACCCCTAAAAATCCCTATAAATAGCTATGAATAGCTAGAGAATACACCCTCGGGAGGTAGAGGGCGAAGAAGCATGCTTGATGCTTGAGTTTTGAAGCTGGATAATCACAGAAGGCTAAAGCTGAGCACAAAGCTGCTGAACACACATCGTGTGGAAGAGAGAAGGAAAAAAGGAGAGCTTGGTTCAACTTCTTGGAGCATTATTGTCTTTAGAGAGTTCAGGAGAACAAAAGAATTTACTCTTTCTAACTTACTGAGTTTAAATTTTATATCTCTTTTAAGATTTTTCAGCCATTGACTGAAGTCACACACTTCACCAGTGAGTAAGAAAAGATCCGAAGATCAAGCTTCCGGTTCAGCTCGTCAGCGGAGAACTGTTATACAAGAACCAGATACTAGACAAAAGGGAGATCCACTGAGAACTCTCTCCTGTTCTGTTATCAGATTGCATCCGTTGTAATTTTTCATCTACTCTCAGAAACTTTACTTCGAAAATTTTCCTATCCAACATTTGCCTTTCATCCTTAAACCCTAGCTTTAACTCTATCTTCCTTACAACCCCAACCTACCCATTCGAATTTCGTCTGGATTCTGATTCCACAGCCAAGTAAAGGGAAGAAAGAGGCAAAGAGGAAAAAAGAAGGGGAAGAAAGGGATGATGGGTTGGTGGGCTGTCGTTGCTGCCTCGGGTTTGATGATAGTCGAGGTAGTGGAAGATGATCTGAAATCTTGAAAAAGAAATTGTTTACAAATTTCTTGAGGATTATTCAAAACCTTGAAGAAGATGTTCTAAAACCTTGAAGAAGATGATGGGAAACCTTGAGGGAGGTTAGGGTTGTGAATTTTGTTTTCCTTTTATTTTTATTTTTCTTTTTTGAGATTATATCAGTTTTGATTTGGTTGAGGAGATGATCTTAACCTTGAAAGGGGGACAAGGATTTGGGATGAAAATGGATCTTTTTTCTAGCGCCCCTTTTTATTATTTTATTTGAAAACGGAGGGGTTTCTGTAAATGAGATTTTATTTTGAGAGGAAAATTTATTTTTAATATTAGTTAATATGAGTATAATGACAGAAAAGTACTTTCAGAACATCCTTAATGGTTGTATTTATAGTTTCTTTAAAACATCAAAGTCTGTGATAGTGTACAAGAAAAAGTTCATGGGTTCTCTCTTGGAAAATGGCCCAAAGTTCATGTTTGCTTCAAGAAACGTAGCTTTTAACACATTATAAAGTCAGACTAAACTGCGCATGATGTCTAGGACACTATCAGAAAGAGTGATAGTTTTATGCTTAGATCAATTTAAAGACTAACTTGTTAATCATGTTTAAATGATGGATTCAATAATTTTGCTGTGATCCATTAATTTGTGGATGCACTTTTATCATAAATTTGACATCGGAATTAGGAAATGAAGGAGGATTTTTTGAGCAACTATTTAGTTAAATAAATTTGTCATCTCAAACTTCTAATCCTGCCATAGAAATTGATCTCTCTTAGGGTAGGGGTACAATGTCAACACTCCTGATTTTGTGTCAGATATGTGCAGAAACTATTATATATATCATCCACCAAATAGGATTAAACAGTCTGTTGCATGAATTGGGCACATTTTTCATTTTCCATCTTTGAAATGAATGGCACATAAATTGCTTTCTATTCTTGATATTATTTGTTAGTTTTTTTTTTTTTCATTTTCTTCGAATGTTTATTTGTAAATTTGATATTGTTTTGTAGGTTGTGAATATAAAATGTGTTTCATTTATTATTATTTTCTTGCATTTTTGTTCAAATAAATGTGATTTTAAATTTAAACATGTTTTCCAATTTGTTATCAGAAGAAATTTGAAATTTGATATGTGCTTTCTTTATCTGTTTTCTTTTCTTGACCTCGTAGTCTCTTCAATAATTGTTGTCGTCTTAGCTTCTCATGCTGATGGTTTTGGGCTTTAATGGATCTTTGTCTTGTTCACAGGACTATCATGGCACTATGGAAAGCAAGATCCTTGAGTCCTGAACAAAAGGTGCAGATAGTTGAAGAGGAATCTGAAGAAAGAACTCTCTATACTGAAGAGAGTGGATCTTTCTTGGGCATAGAAGATGCAAAAATGTCAGAGGTTTTCTCCTCTGTTGTTCCTGTTCCTGTGAGTCTTTTGTTTCTTTCATCCACGCTGTGATTCCCGCATCCACATATATGAATTGTGTGACATATAACTTGTGACATTCTGTTGCATCCTCAGGTGAACTCACTTATGGAAGTATTTGAGGGGGGTTCTGTTGAACGAAGAGTCATGGAGAAAGTCGGTTGTGTTGACTACTCTATTAATCCCTGGGAATCAGTGAAGAATGATATGTACCAGAGGCAAATTCATTATAAATTTGACAAGAATTTATCCCGTCATGGAGGGTCAGTGACCAGTACACAGCAAAAATCCTCCCTACCAGATAACAAAGGATGGGTTATTGAAGAAGTCATGACACTCCAAGGGATCCCACTTGGTGATTATTTTGATGTATGAAACAGCTTTTTCATGCTTGATTGGCATTCTTTTTTACGTTCTTTTTCACTTTAAATGTGGCTTTGAATTCTTATTTACTCATTCTATTCATCTTCTTCACACTTCAGCTTCATATTAGATTCTCTATAGAGGATCTCACCCCCAAGTCCAAGGCATGCAATGTCCAGGTGTGTCTTGGAATTTCATGGCTGAAAAGCACCAAGCATCAGAAGAGGATCACAAAGAATGTCATATCCAGTTCATCTGTTCGCATTAAGGAAATCTTCCACCAAGTTGAAAAGGAGTTCGCAACAGTGAAGTAGATTGATTCTGGGACACCATTGTTCTTGACTCCCTCAGCTAGTGAACTCTGATACTGTAAGGGCCCTGTTGAATTCTGAAGTATCCAGGTCTCATCAATTTTCCATTTGGAATCTATATCTCATCATGTTGCCTGCAGCAGAATTCGGGTACTGTGGGTTCGTTGGAATCAGCATTGAGCTTGGAACTTCTGACAGTTTTGAACCATCCAAATTTGTTAATATAGAGTGTGAAGCAGAGACTACGACGAAGTTATTCGAAATTTGATGCATAGAGGTTAGTGAGCGCACGGCTCGTTATTCTTCTGTACATACGTATACTGAACATGACGTGCCTTCAAGCCTCTTTGGTACTTTTGGATCCTACATATATGCTATGCTGAAGTCCGAAAAAGGATGACAAATTATTTCTCATGTAACAATTAGGACCCGGTGGTGATTATTTGAAACCATCATGGTCTAGATTCATTTTATCGATTTTTCACTAGAAAGACAAGAAAATTATGTAATGTGTCATTTGCCACTGAATAAAATACGAGTATACAAAGTTGATGCAGATTACTCACACTTACTTTAATTATTTGTTAATAGAAAAGGTAGATGTCTTTATTAGCATATCACACCAATCACTCAACTTTTACACGAAAAAGTGACTTTTAAGTTTCTTAGATGTTATTTCATAATCTTTATCCAATATGCTGTACTTTTAATGATTAGAACTTAACTAAGCTTTAATTCTGTTGTGTGTTGGAGCTTCAATGGATATCTGTAGAGGTTTCTATTTGGCAAAAGTTGTGGGGTGAAGGACAGCTATTTTGTTATCTATTCTTTGGCATCTTAATCTTGGGAGTTTGAGAATAAAGATGCATGTAAAATTGGAATGAAGTAAAGCTTTAGGTCCAGTCCCATTAGGCAAGAACCCAGCCGAAAATACTACAGCCACAACCTAAAGCTAGTTTGTATTTATTTTGTGCAATCTTTGGTTTATATGTTTGAGGTGGATTTAGATGATTTTGAGAGTGTCAAATCGGTCAGCATCATGCTCAACCTAGTGCTCAAGAATTTGAGGAGATTTAGTAAGACATGCGACTGATGACAGAGAAGAAGAAACTTAGAATATTTAGTTGATGTCTGGCAACAAAACAAAGCTCTATTGATTTCTTCTCTTTCATATTTATTATAGAATAACAACACATCTGATTACTACGTAGATAAAACCCAATCCGAATATGCACCATAAAAGAAAATACCTACTAACCGATCGCAGGATTGTTACTGTACTTGTCAGCTAAAGAAGAATCCTTCTGGTAGTATTAGCCATTTGCCCCCATTTTCCTCCACATTTCATCAATGGTTGTGCTATAGACAAAAACAGTCATGGATGAGTATGAGGATGATGTGTCCTTTTTAATGGGATAAGAGGATTCCTACTACTATATTTCTTTCACTCAGTTGAAGAAATAATTGGAAAATAAAACAAAATTCACAATCTTGGTTTCTTATCCTTCATATTTGTAACTGAATAAAAACATTCATTCGGCAAAAAGAAAATGCTAAAATGCACACGTAATCTGTAGGAATCCATCCATAATTGGCATTCTCCAGAAAATAAAGCATGATACCACATATATCTTGGCCAATCTCAGCAAACTGAATCAATAAATTAGTATTTAGTAATAAAATTCATGTATAACCATAATTACCATAGCCATTACTATAGTGAATCCTTGACCATTTCAATTGTACAAGTCCATAAAATTTTGGTCTAAAATTGATTTGATGCAGTTCATATTTGATTGGATATCTCGTCTGTAGCACAAATGCATAAACAGACATAATATAAATTTTAGGTTTAATCAGTGAAAATATGGACTAATAAATCAAGCAAGTCCATTGCAGCTGTCAGCTGTTGTTTCTTCTGGTCTTCAGTGGGACCACACAAAAATACCTGTGGCTAAGAGTGAAGGTAGCAACAAAGATATCACCATATTTAGCCTTTGTTTCAAATATACCAAAAGTACAATTTATCTCATGACATGTTAAGAAACATTGTGAGCAAAAAACGTGCTGGTGTGAGAATTTTAATTGGGTTTGAATTCTCATTATTGAAGGGTACACCTTTGTTTAAGGAATTAAAGAGAAACATTTGGAACTCTGGATTCCATGTGTTGGGCTATTGTTAAAGCTCCTAATTCTACACTTTCCTGGAATTTCAGTACAAATAGCCCCTCCAAGGACCATATTTCTCTTTGTCCTCTCTTGTTCTTCCCCTTTTAGTAGAACAGCAGGTAATTTTCATTGCTAGTTAAAGTCCTTTTGTCTTTTTTTTTTTTTTTAAATTCATTTCATTAACTTATCATGTGATTGATATCGGTAATATCGATCGTTAATTTTAGTAATATTAGCTGCATTGACTATATTGATCCCGATATTGTATGATATTGTATCGAATCGTCCAATATCTTATTTCTACAACAGAACTTCAAGATTATGTGAAGATGTTTATCCTCTCTTGTCAAAATTGGAATCCTAACAACAATAGAATTGTGGAAAGACTTTTGCCCACTATAGATCTTTTAACTAGTAATGTGGTAAGCTGTTGACATTCTAATGTTTAGCATATGATTGCATCTTTTAGAAAGTCACTTTTTCTTTTTTCTGTCCATGATTTGATTCTCTTTATTAAGAAAAGGTTGCACAAATCATGGCTGCCCCAAACTGTCACCAATATCATATTGCAAATAGTCTATTTTCAGTTCTTAATCACATGGATTTGGATCATGCATATATCCTGACCAATCTAGTTAACAATTTAGAATTGATCAGATCATCTTCAACAGCGCATTATTCCTATCTTCAGTGCACGAATCTGTAATTATGTTGTGTGTGCATTGCAGAGGTCCAGAAAACAAACAGAAAATGGAAGCTGAGAAGAGCAGCATCATCGCTTCGGCCAGCAGCTCGCCGGAGGAACAAAAGTCCGACCCGGTTCTCACCAAGCAACTGAGCCAGACGGCCTGTTTGTGCTCGCCGACCACCCACGCGGGCTCATTCCGGTGCCGGCGGCACAGAAGCGGCATCCGCAGCAGCGTGTCGTACGGGTCCGCGCTCTCGGACCTGGACTGTAAAAACCCTACCAGTCTGGCTCCTCGAGAGCTGGCTTGATATTTGGATATGCGTTGTATGCATACAAGTTCGTATGTTGGTAAGCTTATACGTTGGACACAAGTGCATGCATGCTGCTTGTACCATTCTAAATAAAAGCTATAATAGCTTAGTTTTGTGTTTGTTCATTGTGTATCAACTAACTTGAAGAAATACATTCTTTCTTTAGGGAAAGACTATGTATCCTTGCATCACTAAAAAAAGATCCTGAGAATAAAATGCTTGATGTACATTCATGAATAGCGACAATAACCTTTATGAAATTGCTAGTAGTCTTCATGCGTGTGATTCTTTATGAACTGTCAGTCGAGTCTTAAGGCTTTTTTCATATGCTACACAGTGTTGAATCATTGCACAATACGCTTCTTATGATATCCAGTAATTATAATTCGAAAAATCCTGAAACCCACCGTAGATAAAAAGATTTAAACTCACAACCTCTCGTAAAAGAAGAAAGTATATTGACGCTTAAATAATGATCAATTGGCTGAAACAATATGGCTAGTGGTTCTCCTTGAATATAAATTTACCTGAAATTTAGACCACCAACTATTTCTAGCAAGGGAAAGGGTAAGATCATAGGAGCTATCTCGTTACAGTGTCCATTCAAAGAATATATAAAGTAGAAAAGTAATCATAATAACCAGTTAATATAATGTGTTGGACTCTTGTCATGATCAGAAGTATTTTAGTGTTTGAAACTGTTCGACTCCAAGATATTTTCTTTCTCAGTTACGTATCAAAAAGTTATAAATCCACCCACATTTATTAATAGCTTGTTTGATTTCGAGGTTAAGTTTTGTTAACTGTAGTTTCTGTAGTTAAAATTTTTAGTTCTAGAGAATCAAATTGAGGTTCGTTTGATTAGTATTTGTAGCTTATTAAATTACAGTTAGCTGTCCCTAAAAGTAAGTAACCATAGTTTGAAAAAAATTCAATTACAGTGGATTTTTCTTTAACTTCAAATGTTGTTTGGCTAACAAAACTACACTTTAAAAAAACTATTTTAAAAACTATAATTAAGATTTGGTAATCTTGATAACCACAGTTCAGAGACCGAAAGCCAAGCGTTTGCCCTAATTGGTTTGTAAGATTCTTCTGTCAATGGTTCTGGCATTTCGTGCAAGAATTTATCTTTGTTTCGTGTTTAAAACGGAAGGACAATTTTTTTTTTTATCTCAGTCAGAAGAAACAAATAAATTACTGTACAATCTCTCTCTCAGAGAGAGAGAGAGAGAGAGAGGAAATGCGCTTGCAAAGAGATAACAATCAAAGGTGCTGATGATGATCGAATTGACAAAGAAAAGAAAAAGGCTTGATGTTTGCATAGAAACACAAATAACATCATGTAGTGTTTATTAACTATCAAAAAGTCACTGTTTGGTTTTTGGGAGTTAGAACAAGCTGCATGTAACTAATATATTTCTTTTCTTTTTGTTTTTTGAGCATGAAGGACTGCGAGACAGGAGCTGGCTTCAGTACAAAAGTCATCCTGACGAGGGACAAAACTGACAGTCATGATGTAAATGGAAGAAATCCCCAGTGCAAGCATTCCTCTTGAAAAGATATTTTTTTCTATTATACTAATGTAAATATAATAAGAATTTTAATTTGAGTATAATATAAAATATATTATGCAAAACTGTATTATTGGAATTGTTGATACAAAACCCTCTACAATATCAAAGGCTACATGTTGCCCCTGTGAAGACTAACTCCGTCAGTTTTACCGTTTTAGGCATCACGTGCATAACACATAAAATCCTAATTAATCAATTAAATTATATCTTTTCTTAATTACTATAATTAATTAAATACTAAAAATATTTGACTAACAAATTAAATAACTAAAAATTTTAATTAAAGGAGGTGGAGCCCACCTCCCCTCCCCTTCCTCCCCCAACCTCTGGCCTGCCTCCTCCCTCCCTTCCTTCTCCCTCTTTTCACCACCAAGCCGCCACCACATCTGATAGTGACAAGAAGGGGAGAGGAGAGGGGACGCAAGCCAACCCCTCCCCCGGTCTCCCGATCTAGGCGGCCAGGAGGAAGAGGGAGGGAGGACTCGTCCCCTCCCTTCTCGACGTCGTCATCTCTGGAGGCAGCATGGAGGAGGAAGAAGGGAGGGAAAAAGCGGAAGGGGGAGGCGGGCTAGGGAGGGGACGGGAGCCAAATTATATATACTATTTTATATACTATTTTATATGTTTATAAAATTCAGTGTGTGCGGTCACCACATGTACCCCTTCGGAAAATAAGGATATGAATCTAATGAAAAGACTCAGAGCAATCATCAACATGAACTCGAAAGCAATAGTTATTTCTAACCAAATAGGCTAGAGGGCTGACTGCAACCAACATATCCCAAAGGCAAATGTGAGACCATCGCCCAAAGGCAAAATGAAAGTGAGGTGGATGTGGATCCCAAAACTATCAAACACAGTCCCCCCAAGCGATCCTACTAGATTAATTGGCATCAAAAGAACAGGTATACAGCTCAGTGCAACAATTTAGAAGAAAACACATCAATCATTAACAAAGGAAAAAGACCTTGACCTTAGAAGGTGTGAGCTTCTAGAGCATCTCAGCTCGTGTAAGGACATAATCTTGGTGATCACCCATTCTAGGATCTCAAACAATGAAGGAAAATTCTTTAAAAAAAAATTAAAAAGAAAAAAAGAAAAAAAAAGAAAAAGAAAAAAAAGAAAAAAGACTCACCTTGCTGAGAAAAACTACAAGAACTGAGCTAATTTTCCAGTCATACAAAGTCTGTGTGTTACTTACTTCAATTTTCGGGCCCTGATGTTTATCAAACTGTGTAGAAGTTTCTCCCTTTTATGGGCAATTTCTCCACAAAAATATCAAAAAAGCTTTGGTAGAAACAAAAATAGACCACAAAATTAGAGACCTGTTCATTTGGGGTCAAAATCAGAACGACACAAGTAAATTCAAAAGGAAACAACAATATACACACAAGCACAATACAACACTCAAAGTCTTTTAAGTTTGTATTTCTATATACAAATCAAAGGAAAAACACTGATGAGTGATAACTACTTAAAAATAGAAAAGAAAAAGAAAAAGAAAAAGAAAAAGAAAAAACAAACAGGGTACAATATACCGTCACCACACCGAAACCCAACTCTCAGTGGAGGACGCCGCCCTCTCTCCCCTCTCTCTACCCGCATCATGAAATTGAAATTGACATCACCATGGTGGCACTCGCCGTAAATACACCCTAGAACCACGGGCAAGACCCCACGCCCTCCTCCTGCGGCGGCGGGGGAGTAGGTGGGTCCTGCAGAGGGGACACGTGGCGTGGTGATAGTCCAGCCACCTCTCCACGCAGGCCTTGTGGAACAGGTGCCCGCACGGCAGCCGGTTCACCATCGACTCCGCCTCGAACCGGGCCAGGCACACCCTGCAGTCCACCGCCGCCTGCCGGTCCGCCCTCCTCCGCCCGAACCGGACCGGCTTGAACCGGGACCTGAACCGCTCGGTGAACGAAGGCTCCGAGGGGACCTGAGGGAGCCGCTGCTCAGATCCGGGATCGGCCGCCTGAGACAGCAGGGAGCTGATCCCGACGATTCGGAGCACCGAGCCGAGAATCTGCTTCAAGATGGCGATGGACATCATCGTGTTCACCACCAGCACGGTGAGCATCCCTTCAGAAGGCGTCGGCAAGCTCGACAGCCCCATACCCTCTCAGATCTGCCTATACAAAATCTCTTTAAAATCTAAAGAAATCGATCAGATCAGATCGAAACTAGATCTGGAATTGATTGATTAGTTTTTGTGCAGAATTTTTTTTTTTTTTCTCCCAAGAGGAGATAAAGATTGAGGGAAAGGGGAGAAGATAGAGCTGGTGGAAACATGCGAGCCAATGGAGAATGGGAATGCACCGCTAGTCATTTTATAGGCGGCGTCACGCTTTTCTTTTCTTGTCACCATCTAATTATTGATCCAGAGCTAAGTTAGAGTTAGGTCCATGATATATTTTATTATCACACCATCGTCAAAGTTACTGCTACCTCACATAGTTGTATTTTGTATAAATTGAATAAAAATTGTTTTTTTGGGTAAATTTTAATGATACCTGATGTTATTAAGCGCGTTGATGATGCAGGTGAATTTTTTTAACAGCCAATTCTAATTAAGGGACGACAACTTGCTAATTAAGGAATTGTTTGATATGCTTAGGTGCGTTAATTACGCCTTGTATTTGCGTGTCAGGAGTTAAGCTGGAGTTAGTGTCCAAACTCTAGATAACTCTAGCGAAACAACTGGTATTTGTTTCCGTACCAGATAGTGTTTAAATCACATGTCATCACTAATTTTTTTTTCAAGTTTCTTCCCAGGGTTCAAAATTTTATAAAGAAAAAAAGAAATGAATGCAATACATTAATCAATTACTGGAGAAAAAATAATTATTTTAACTCATTATTTATGGTAACTTACCTTGAGTTAGACATGCAACCATGCACTAGTTACTTGAAACAGAGAGAACAAATGAAGGCTAATTCTTCACAAATGTCACGAACTATTTGAGTTTTGCTCAATGATATCCTAAATTGTTTTTTGTTCTCGAAAATTTGTTAACAGTGTTAATTTTTGCCCGAATTTTCCATTATACCATTAAGCTAATATTTTAAAAAAAATACCATGACTATCAGGGTTCTGCTTAAAATACATTTTTTATTGTTGAAAATATCATGAACTTTCAATTTTACTAAAAAAATCCCAAATAGGTTAATTTTTGCACAAAATTTCCATTGTACCCCCACGCTACCTCTAAATTTCATGATCATTTTCTCGAAAAAAAAAAGAACATGAAACCTTTCTCTTCTTCTCTAACCTAACTCTAGGAATCCTTCTTGATGATGATGAGCGATCTGGTAGCCGATGTTTATCGAGGATGACTGGCGAAGGGGACCTCAAAGACCTTTGAAACCATGCTACTTGATTTCGAAGCCAATTCTTTGTTGGTTGCACTCAAATTTTAGAAGTTATGGTACTACTTGATAAACCTGTTATAATAAACTACGGAGGCTTTTAGAGTATATAATTAAACAGTTCTTCAAAGATCTACTTAGGTCGTTCGCCGCAAAGACTTCATCAATCCAAAGTATGATACATGTAACGTCCCGATCCCGCGGTTACTACAACGTTATTGCGATGTACATACTCAGGGCGGAAATATCCTCACATATGTACGCTAAGCATCAATACAGATAAGAATCAGAGTACAGAAACACAATGGTAATATACATTCTAATAATATAGTACAAGTACATAATTATCACTGAGCGTGATTCAAAATTAAAGGAATATATCATTACCAAGAGGTGTGATTGCCAAAAAGAATATAGAGAATATGAAAGTATTATCTGATGTAAAGTGGCTCTGAACTCTTTGCAATTTAACTGTATAGCTAGGGCTATACGGGTCGAACCTCAAGGAGAGATGCGATGAAAGCTTTTCAATATTTTTGTTTCCTTACACTTTCTTCTTATGTTTGAAGAACTTAAAAAAAGTGATTAAGTTGAAAAAGTTTAGTTTTGATATCAATGTAGAGAAAGATCACAACCTGCTAATAATCTATCACCATAATCAAATAATATCAATTAGAGATTAACTTCATGCTAAATCATATATATGATAATCTACTCTAGGATTCAAGTAAAACACATAAGACAAAATAATAAGGTTCTAATCGAAATAACACTAGTTAAAATTTAACATTAAAATATCAAGACAATTGTAGGGGAAATAGAGGGTTGAGTCCCAGTCGAACACACACACCAAACCGCCACGCCAACCGCCACTAGAAAGCCGCGGAAGCGTGGCTCGGGAAAGAAGGGGAGTTAGGGCACGCGTTTTGGGCGGGCTCTGGCTTCATCTCGTCCGTCTATGCGGAGATATATCCTTAGAAACTAAATTTGATTTCCAGAATTTAAAATAATCTTGTTTTCTAGATAACTTAAGAAACAAGTTATCTATAAATCTAAATTTAAACTTTAATTCTCCTCTTTTATCTTTGAGTTGAAGCTTAAGGAACTTGATTTAAATTGATTGTCTCTTTTATCTCTAAATTAGGATAGGATTATCTCTGAATTTACTTGGGCTTGATGCTCTTGAGTTTTTCTGAAACTTTTGGGTTTTTTTAATCACCTTTTCTTTTCTTCCTTGAATTTATAGAGGCCCATACAATACTAAGCAAAAATATCATTACATAGTAATGTTTAATAAAAAGTAAATGTAAAAATGTGACTAAAAATATGCTCCCAACCGGTCGGCTTTAGGGCACCAGGTGAGAAAACACCTCGCGGACTCAAATTCGAGTGAACTAGGCTACAAAACTAAGGGCTTTATTTTATTTATTACTCACCTTTAGGCGTGAATACTTATGCTTCTTGAGGCACATGTATCCAGCTTAATTGGTGAATTTTTTTTTTAGACATTTTTTTTTATGAGGCACAAGGGTCTTTGTCTTAGAATCCTAGATATGCATTAGGTATGCACATTTCATTAAGGTAAAAATTAAGACTAACTACTTATTCAATTTCTCCTCCTATACCTAAAAATTCAACAATTTATTTATTTTGACCAAGTTTTTAGAAATCCTAATCATGATTTTTCTAATTCTTAAGACTAACTTAGATTTCTTTCAAAAGATAAGTCAAAATATTGTCCTTTTTATAAGTTTTTTTTTCAAATTTTTGATTGAGATTTTACCTGCACACAAAATAATGAAGTTAAATTTAAAAGTGAAGATGTGCAAGGTTCTCAATTCGAATCCGCGGTAGCAGTGGCTATGCGGGTTGTGATCCTCAGGGAGGGACTAGCGATGGAAGCTTTGTCAATAAGTTATCTCTAATGTTTTTATTAATTTAAAGTTAAGTTAGAAAGAAAGAAGATGGAGAAAAAGAAATGATATTTACAATGAAAGTGAGGAAAAAAATTTGGAAAGATGGAGATGGTGATCTAGACTAAAGAAATAAAAGGAAGAAAACTAAAAACTATACATACCTACCTCTTCAGTCTGCTTACCGTTGAACCGTTGCGACGACTTACCTTTTCTTGGAAGGCGTACAAGTATGGCGTATAGGATCGTCCACCTTCACGATCTACACTACGAAAAGAAAATAATGGCAAGAGAAAGCTTGTTCATCTCCATAGGCCATCAAGTGCTCTTCTTCGGCTAGGCAGTCTCGAAGCAATCAGATCTCATGGTCCACACAACATTAGAGAAAAACAAATAGAAGAAAACAAGAACAAAAGAAGAAAACAATAAAAGAATAAAAAGGAACCTCGAATCGATTTATTTAACAATAGAAGAAGAGCAAAATTTACACCGATTGTCACCCTCAGTACAAGTAGATCTCCTTCCTCCATGAAAACATCCTCTCCTCTCAGTTACAAAAATTACAAAAGAAAAATAAAAACCTAACCTAAACTACAAGTTAGCCTAAGAAACCTTAGAATTTGCTCTGGATTTTCTGTACGCCCTCTGTATTGCATCTGCAGGGGTATTTATAGGTACAGAAGGAGGTAGAGTCCCAACATAACTCTCCCACGAAAACTGGTCCCAGGATAAGACTGGATTGCCGCGGAAACGCGGCTTGGGCCGCGTTTCCGCGGCCTAGTGGTGGCGGCTGGCCACGCGCTTTGGCGCGTGGCTTCTCCTGGTCCGTCCATCTGGGCGTTTCCTTCTGGAAGCTGCATCTTGACTCTTCATCTTGAGATTTCGAGATAACTTGGGAAGCATGTAACGCCCCGATCCCCAGGATACGGAGACGTTATGGCGACGTACATACGCAAGGCGGAAAACCCCACGTACGTACCCTAAGCCTTAATACAGTACATACCCTCCATAGAGACATGAGGTCCAGCATAAAAGCAGTACAAGAATACCTGCAGAAAGATGTCAGCGATCATAACAGATATGAAAAATGGGAACAAATAAGATAACAGAAATAAATGCACAAGGTACCTATGAATAGTCCCGATGACGACTCTCCTATGTGACGCCAAGGCACTCTCGGGTACTACGGTACGCGGATCTCCAAATCTAGGCACGCAAACCCAGGGTCGTCAGAAAGCGACCTAGTGAGTGGTAAAATGAAGGAGGCAGTAATATATACAATAGTAATACAAGCACGATAATAACATATAGTACATGAGGTTGGACTAGTGATACCATATAATAAGGATATATAAACAGTAGAAATAGATAAACATGAAAACAGTGCAAATAGATAAACATGTCGCTTACCATCACTACCTAGCCGGTTATCATCAGGTCATGTCTATAGGCATGTCCAGTTTATCGAATAAATGGTGACGTGATAGAAATGAATATGCAGTGATGTAAATGAACATGCAGGTGGGCATATGCAATATAATTACTATACGGTGTGGTGTATATACAGTAATGATGTCTGCTATACAGAAAGCATAAGATATGCAATGCAGAACATACGTCGTATGCCATGCAATACAGAACATGCGTCATATGCCATCACAGACAGTATAACATATGCCAGGTAAAGTAACAAGGGTACAGGTAACATGATATCGGATAACATATGCCAGGTAAAGTAACAAGTATACAGGTAACATGATATCGGATAAAGTAGCACGAACAATAACAAGATAGCATACGGTACCAGGCATGTCATGTGATTTATACAATAGTAGCAATCAGTACCACCTGGTATTACACTCACTCTCTTCCAGTGTCCCATAACACTGGCAGTTCATACTGGAGCCCGCACTCCAGTCGAACCCATCCGGACATGGCCTACGGTACCATTATCCAAACGAGAGAGTGACCAAATAACAAGTGTTCCTGACGTCACTATTGTGTATGTTGTTTTATTATGTTAATTGGAAACCCATGGTCGAGGAGTTCTTATCGGGTGGGTGTATCCCTACATACCCGGGACAACGGCCTTATCAGATCCCTGGCTGCTGAGACCAGGGCCAGCCCGCTAGAGCTGTAACATGTAACATGAGTAACAGATGGTAGCCAGCACTACCCCGTCCCCTGCAGTGGGACGAACAATGGATCCAGAATCGTCCAAATCGGAGTCCGGATGCTCCCGATATCGCCCGAATACTAAATCATAACAAAAAGGGTTAATTATGTAAATAAAATATAAAACGCAAATATTGAAATGTAATAGGGGGTTTTCTATAAAATTACCTTTAATGGGTTTCGGATGCGGGTGGTAAACGGATCGGATCCAGATCCACAACCCATACCCACTACTTAAAGAAATGGATATTGGGTTAAGCCCAATAGGGGTTAATGGGTTCGGGTTTACACCCGAACCCAATTCACCCAAAGGAGGAAGAAGCAGCAGCAGCTACTGCTGCTGCGCGCGCAAGCCGGCCAGCAGGGCTGGCCGGCGGCAGGGGAGGCCCCGCCGGCGGCAGTCCCAGTCGCCGGCGTCGCGGCGGGCGCGTCCTGAGCGCGGCCTGGGCGCAGCCGGGCCGGCCTGGGCTGCCGGGCGCGGCTTGGGCCGGAGCTTCGGTGCGGCCTGGGCTGCTGGCCGGGCTGGGCCGCGGCCTGGGGGTCGCGGCCGGCGGCGGCGGTCGCTGGCGATGGGTTGGCTGCCCCTCTCCCCTGTTTTGGGTCGCACACAAGAAAGGAAGAGATTTGAGAATTTTAATTAGAGAGAGAGAGGAAGAATTTAGAGAGAGAGTTGAAAGAGAGAGGGTTTAAGAGAATTTTTGAGAGAGGAAGAGAGAGGGAGGTTTAATAGGGGGAAGAGAGGCGGTGGAGATGGGTCAAAGGCGGTGGGGGAGTTCTCTGGAAGAAGGAAGAAGAAAAGAAAAGAAAAGAAAATTTTAAAAATTAATGTTTTAATATTATTAAATTAGCTCGATATTCGACTAGCTCCGAACAGTGCCTAAAAATTACAAAAAATAGGAAATATTATCCTGAGACGTAAGATGAAGACGGTTTGTAGAAACTCGATCCGGTTTGCAAATTAAAAATCTCGGAGTGTCTCGCCGATACGGGGGACACCGGTTTGGCTGGATTTTCGATAAATTCAGAAAAATCCCCAAAAATATCCAAACGTAGATCAAGTGATTCTAAGACCTACGGTGAAAGCCGATTCTCAAAATACAACTCCATTTGTGAAATAAAAATCGGAAGGTCAGTTATCAGTATCGGTCGACACCGACTACGGAGATTTTCCAAAATAATCCAGAAAAATTCCAGAAAATCTTGAAAATCTTAAATATTAGAAAATGATTTTTGAAACTGAAATCAGCTCAATCGGAATACCACGGAGGTCAAATCAATTTTATACGTCGTATCGCGTACCGATACGGTAATACGTACACCGGGGATCAGGGGTTACATTTCTCCCCACCTTACAAAAATTGCGTCCTCGCAATTTCTATTCAGGTATGAGAACAAGATTTCCACCCCAAAGTCTAAAGGTGACGGGTCCGCGACACTTCCGCTGCGCACTCTGCTATCTAGAAGGAACCCGGGATGGAAAAATATAGTAGTGAACGAACAAGAACAGATTGGGAAGCACTAAGATGCAAAGAAAACGAGAAGGAAGTCCGATATTCTGGTTGACAACTGTAGGTAAGGAATACAAACGAGGCAAGGAAGGACTTGGCAAGGTCATGGTATTCTTGTACTCGTTGCTGGAATCCCCAAAGTCATATACAGATCAGTTAATCTGAACCTGATTGTACTGTTGGTAAGAGCCCGAGGGTTGACCCAGGTGGTTACCCACACCAGGTGTGAACCTAAGCTCTGATACCACTTTGTAACGCCCCGATCCCCAGGATACGGAGACGTTATGACGACGTACATACGCAAGGCGGAAAAACCCCACGTACGTACGCTAAGCCTTAATACAGTACATACCCTCCATAGAGACATGAGGTCCAGCATAAAAGCAGTACAAGAATACCTGCAGAAAGATGTCAGCGATCATAACAGATATGAAAAATGGGAACAAATAAGATAACAGAAATAAATGCCCAAGGTACCTATGAATAGTCCGATGAGGACTCTCCTATGTGACGCCAAGGCACTCTCGGGTACTACGGTACGCGGATCTCCAAATCTGGGCATGCAAACCCAGGGTCGTCAGAAAGCGACCTAGTGAGTGGTAAAATGAAGGAGGCAGTAATATATACAATAGTAATACAAGCACGATAATAACATATAGTACATGAGGTTGGACTAGTGATACCATATAATAAGGATATATAAACAGTAGAAATAGATAAACATGAAAACAGTGCAAATAGATAAACATGTCGCTTACCATCACTACCTAGCCGGTTATCATCAGGTCATGTCTATAGGCGTGTCCAGTTTATCGAATAAATGGTGACGTGATAGAAATGAATATGCAGTGATGTAAATGAACATGCAGGTGGGCATATGCAATATAATTACTATACGGTGTGGTGTATATACAGTAATGATGTCTGCTATACAGAAAGCATAAGATATGCAATGCAGAACATACGTCGTATGCCATGCAATACAGAACATGCGTCATATGCCATCACAGACAGTATAACATATGCCAGGTAAAGTAACAAGGGTACAGGTAACATGATATCGGATAACATATGTCAGGTAAAGTAATAAGTATACAGGTAACATGATATCAGATAAAGTAGCACGAACAATAACAAGATAGCATACGGTACCAGGCATGTCATGTGATTTATACAATAGTAGCAATCAGTACCACCTGGTATTACACTCACTCTCTTCCAGTGTCCCATACCACTGGCAGTTCATACTGGAGCCCGCACTCCAGTCGAACCCATCCGGACATGGCCTACGAGTACCATTATCCAAACGAGAGAGTGACCAAATAACAAGTGTTCCCGACGTCACTATTGTGTATGCTGTTTTATTATGTTAATTGGAAACCCATGGTCGAGGAGTTCTTATCGGGTGGGTGTATCCCGTACATACCCGGGACAACGGCCTTATCAGATCCCTGGCTGCTGAGACTAGGGCCAGCCCGCTAGAGCTGTAACATGTAACATGAGTAACAGATGGTAGCCAACACTACCCCGTCCCCTGCAGTGGGACGAACAATGGATCCAGAATCGTCCAAATCGGAGTCCGGATGCTCCCGATATCGCCCGAATACTAAATCATAACAAAAAGGGTTAATTATGTAAATAAAATATAAAACGCATATATTGAAATGTAATAGGGGGTTTCTGTAAAATTACCTTTAATGGGTTTCGGATGCGGGTGGTAAACGGATCGAATCCAGATCCACAACCCATACCCACTACTTAAAGAAATGGGTATTGGGTTAAGCCCAATAGGGGTTAATGGGTTCGAGTTTACACCCGAACCCAATTCACCCAAAGGAGGAAGAAGCAGCAGCAGCTACTGCTGCTGCGCGCGCAAGCCGGCGGCAGGGGAGGCCCCGCCGGCGGCAGTCCCAGCCGCCGGCGTCGCGGCGGCGCGTCCTGAGCGCGGCCTGGGCTGCCGGGCGCGGCCTGGGCCGGAGCTTCGGTGCGGCCTGGGCTGCCGGCCGGGCTGGGCCGCGGCCTGGGGGTCGCGGCCGGCGGCGGCGGTCGCTGGCGATGGTTGGCTGCCCCTCTCCCTGTTTTGGGTCGTACACAGAGAAAGGAAGAGATTTGAGAATTTTAATTAGAGAGAGAGAGGAAGAATTTAGAGAGAGTTGAAAGAGAGGAGTTTAAGAGAATTTTTGAGAGAGGAAGAGAGAGGGAGGTTTAATAGGTGGAAGAGAGGCGGTGGAGATGGGTCAAAGGCGGTGGGGGAGTTCTCTGGAAGAAGGAAGAAGAAAAGAAAAGAAAAGAAAAATTTAAAAATTAATGTTTTAATATTATTAAATTAGCTCGATATTCGACTAGCTCCGAACAGTGCCTAAAAATTACAGAAAATAGGAAATATTATCCTGAGACGTAAAATGAAGACGGTTTGCAGAAACTCGATCCGGTTTGCAAATTAAAAATCCCGGAGTGTCTCGCCGATACGGGGGACACCGGTTTGGCCGGATTTTCGATAAATTCAGAAAAATCCCCAAAAATACCCAAACGTAGATCAAGTGATTCTAAGACCTACGGTGAAAGCCGATTCTCAAAATACAACTCTATTTGTGAAATAAAATCGGAAGGTTAGTTATCAGTATCGGTCGACACCGACTACGGAGATTTTCCAAAATAATCCAGAAAAATTCCAAAAAATCCTGAAAAATCTCAAATATTAGAAAATGATTTTTGAAACTGAAATCAGCTCAATCGGAATATCACGGAGGTCAAATCAATTTTATACGTCGTATCGCGTACCGATACGGTAATACGTACACCAGGGATCAGGGGTTACAAAGCAAGTTACCCTAGATCTCAAATCTTCCCATATCCTTTAAACAAAATTTGCTATCCTTCTTTGGCTTTTATCCTCATCCTGCAAGTGTTTAGGGTTGAATAGAAGTCTATCCTTCCCTCTTCTTTAATATTTGCAACTTTGGCCCTTGTGTATTTGCAATTTTGACAATTAATATTTGCACTTTTGCACTTGGGCTTGAATATGGGCTTTTGGGCTTCTTTTAGGCTTATTTATTATTAAAATAAGAACTCAAAGCCTGCACACAATAAATCATAAAATATTAGTAAATGTGCAGAATTATATGAATAAATATAAAATGTGATGGTAAATGTCATGATAAAATGCACTTTTCACTACCAATCACACCCTCACACTTATCTTTTTACTCGTCCTCGAGTAAAAATCAAAGAAAAAGAAAAAAAAAGAAAAATTAATCTAACCTAACTCACTTTCGTAGGAATCACGGTTGCACTTAGCATGTGCAACAAGCCGTTAAACCCCTAGGTTACCCTAGAGGACGAGTGTTGTCTCGTGAGGGTTTTCAGCGGATTACACCCACAAAATCCATAAAAAGAAAATATTTGAAATACTTTTGCAAAGACTAAGTAATCTATAAGATTTTAGGATTATCATTTTTATTCATTCTTAGACTTAGTCTTTATAAAGTAAATTGTTTTCATTTTTAAGTAAGGATCAAAATTGAATTTTGTGTATAGTCTTTTTCGTTACCAAAAATCATATGCATCCTTATGAATTTTTACTAGGAATTCCTTGACTTGGACTCTCATGCCTCTTTATTTTTTCTCTTTTTTTTAATATGTATAACTCATCTAATTTCTTTCGTGTAAGCATCAAGGCTTCTTGAGGCCCTCATACCTAACTAATTGACTATTAGATGTGTTAATACATATATATTATTTCTCAGTTTTCTTTGGCTTTCTAATCCACCCATGTAGCGAACTTAAAGTCGGTGGCTCCCAAACCGGTCGGCTTTAGGGTACCAGGTGAGAAAACACCCCGCGGACTCAAATTCGAGTGAACTAGGCCACAAAACTAAGGGCTTTATTTTATTTATTACTCACCTTTAGGCGTGAATACTTATGCTTCTTGAGGCACATATATCCAGCTTAATTGGTGATTTTTTTTAATTTTTTTTAGACTTTTTTTTTATGAGGCACAAGGGTCTTTGTCTTAGAATCCTAGATATGCATTAGGTAAGCACATTTCATTAAGGTAAAAATTAAGACTAATTACTTATTCAATTTCTCCTCCTATACCTAAAAATTCAACAATTTATTTATTTTGACCAAGTTTTTAGAAATCCTGATCATGATTTTCCTAATTCTTAAGACTAACTTAGATTTCTTTCAAAAGATAAGTCAAAATATTGTCCTTTTTATAAGTTTTTTTTTTAGATTTTTTTTAATTAGCAAATTTTTGTTAGTTTCTAACTATGTTAGTATGTTAGTAAAGCCTACCCCCACACTTATCTCATGCATTGTCCTCAATGTATGAATGAATGCATATATGCATGAAAAAGAACAAGGGAAGGCAGAAGTTACCTTAAGGTGGTGGTTCCGGTGGTGGTCTAATTGGTCCACGAAATGCGGCCCAATCTACTTTTTGTGGAATTCGGGGGAACCCACCAGTGATTTTTCTTATATAACCCACTAAAATGTATGTATAATTATTTTTTAAAATTTTCACCCCATCAAATTTCCAAATTTCATAATAAATTTCAGAGTCAATTGTGTCAACCTCCTTGTCCCAAAATGGAGTATGAAAAGATGGAATTATTGACTTGGACGTGGGAAGTACGGGAACAAATACCGACTCAGGAAAGAAACTTAAATCAAGTAATGGTTCAAGAGTTGGACTAGGTTCAGGAGTTGGGTCCAAATCAATAAGTTGAAGCTCAAGTCCACAATAATCTTCCCACAATGGAATGTGACTCAATGTTGGTGATTTAAGTTCAGGAATGATAGGTGTGGGAATCAAAACTGACTCTAAAAGATTACCTAAGTCGGGTAACAAAACAGGAGTCAATAATGATTCGGGAATTTGAACTTGATCACAGATTTGAGAATCTAGGTCACATATCTCATTGGGTTCAATTTCATAAAAATGAGAACTTTCCAATTTATCCATGGGACTTTCAAAATTGCAAAATTGGTCAAGTTCAATATGATCATCAAAATTGGGTGATTCAATTTCATGATGAATTGATACAGGATCCAATGTTGACTCGGGAAAAGTGAAATCAGGTGAAGACACAGTCATTATTGAATCAGGAAGTAAAATTGAATCACCAAGTGGAAGATCATGATCATATTCATGCTCAAGTTCTATTTCAGGAAAGGAAAAACTTGCCAAGTTATCAAAATTTGAAGTTTCGGCAAGTTCACATGATGGCACTGAATTAGAATCTTGTTGTCCAATGCAACTTGGTTCGTCAGCTCTAAGAGAGTGGTCAGCGATATCAGAAATGGCCGAACGGTGAGAACGTAAAGATTGAACCATCAAATCTATATCATGATCACGGGCTAATCTAGCCTGAGTCATGGCTGCAAGCATCCTTTCATAGTTGATAGGTGCATCATGTTGTGATTGGACTTGAAAGGATGAAGTGTAATCGTGATGAAGTTGTGAGTCGGTGGACTCACGCATAATCATGTCTGCGATTGATGGTAATTTTTGCTTGGACTCATGCATACTCATCATTTCCTGGATAGATGGTAGTCTATTATGACTGGGTGGATCTGAGTATGAATCTTGGGAATATTGTGGACAAGGTGGAGACGGAGGACAAGTCGGTTGAAAATTGGACTCGGGGGAATCGAAACCCCATGAACTCTGTGAAGAGTTGAAACTATTATGGAATTATGGTTATAAGATGGGGGGTATGGGTTATATTCATTCGGATAAGACCATTCCGGCACACTAGGTTGGTCAAAGTTGTGATATGCCGGGTTGGTAATATCCGAAAAATAGTTAGGTGTGTAATATGGATTAAAATTGGAAAAATTATTATTATATGCCATATCACACACAAAAGAAAAGAAAACAAACAAATAAACAAACAAAAGAAGAAAAAAAATTCTAACCTAAGTTAGGGTAGACATATGACCTAGACGACTCCTAACTGGTTAGATTGTCCACGGGAGATAGGGTGCAGACTTTGACCACAAGTTAATCAGCCAGGTCAGGGCAAGAGTGGTGGGAGGTTTTCTGTCAAAGACGTTCCTTAATTAAATAACCACCCATCTTCGGGCTTTCGGCCCTCAATCCCCTTCCTAGACACTGATTTGACAGGAGTCAATTTCCAACACCGTTCCCCCTTAGGATAATCTCCTAATTGAGTCCGAGATGTCCCTAGGGCCAACGTCTACTAATTTTAAGTTAGGCTTGGGTTAGTGAGTGCTTGGGATATGATTTTTGGGCTAAGGAAGGGTGATGAAATCCCCACCTTATCTTGTTAATGGGTTATGCCCTTAAATAAATTTGTGCAAGTGTACAAAATGTAAATAAGATTCACTCAAAGTATGAAAATCAACCAAGAGATGAGTCCTATTCTACATGCAATGCGAACGTACCTTACTCCAGCACTCTTCAACAGTAAAATAAAGGAATTGAAAAGACACGTGCCTAATATGCAAACGTCTAATCAATTTTTATCTTTAACAACAAGTATTTTACTGTTGATTAATTAGCAGTAAGCAGGGTTATCACAGAACAAAGTTTAACAGAGCAGTAGACAGATATTGCAATTTGCAGCAACCTGCAAAAAGATGGATCAGTAGGGAACTACTCAGGCCGCGGTTTCGCGGCAATTGCCGCGTTTTCGCGGCTCTGAAGTAGGCTCTTGTGCTCTGCTTTCGAGGGCAGATGCACAGAGTTGCTATATGTCCACTTCTGCTGTCAGTTTTCATGTTCTCCAAACCTGCAAACAGAAAGAATAAAAGAATTAGTTAAATTTTTTATTTTTAGAGAAAAACTTACCGTCCCTCCCCGGCAACGGCGCCAAAATTTTTGATTGAGATTTTACCTGCACACAAAATAATGAAGTTAAATTTAAAAGTGAAGATGTGCAAGGTTCTCAATTCGAATCCGCGGTAGCAGTGGCTATGCGGGTTGTGATCCTCAGGGAGGGACTAGCGATGGAAGCTTTGTCAATAAGTTATCTCTAATGTTTTTATTAATTTAAAGTTAAGTTAGAAAGAAAGAAGATGGAGAAAAAGAAATGATATTTACAATGAAAGTGAGGAAAAAAATTTGGAAAGATGGAGATGGTGATCTAGACTAAAGAAATAAAAGGAAGAAAACTAAAAACTATACATACCTACCTCTTCAGTCTGCTTACCGTTGAACCGTTGCGACGACTTACCTTTTCTTGGAAGGCGTACAAGTATGGCGTATAGGATCGTCCACCTTCACGATCTACACTACGAAAAGAAAATAATGGCAAGAGAAAGCTTGTTCATCTCCATAGGCCATCAAGTGCTCTTCTTCGGCTAGGCAGTCTCGAAGCAATCAGATCTCATGGTCCACACAACATTAGAAAAAAACAAATAGAAGAAAACAAGAACAAAAGAAGAAAACAATAAAAGAATAAAAACGAACCTCGAATCGATTTATTTAACAATGGAAGAAGAGCAAAACTTACACCGATTGTCACCCTCAGTACAAGTAGATCTCCTTCCTCCATGAAAACATCCTTTCCTCTCAGTTACAAAATTACAAAAGAAAAATAAAAACCTAACCTAAACTACAAGTTAGCCTAAGAAACCCTAGAATTTGCTCTGAATTTTCTGTACGCCCTCTGTGTTGCATCTGCAGGGGTATTTATAGGTGCAGAAGGAGGTAGAGTCCCAACACAACTCTCCCACGAAAACTGGTCCCAGGATAAGACTGGATCGGCTGGCCACGCGCTTTGGCGCGTGGCTTCTCCTGGTCCGTCCATCTGGGCGCTTCCTTCTGGAAGCTGCATCTTGACTCTTCATCTTGGGATTTCGAGATAACTTGGGAGCAAGTTACCCTAGATCTCAAATCTTCCCATATCCTTTAAACGAAATTTGCTATCCTTCTTTGGCTTTTATCCTCACCCTGCAAGTGTTTAGGGTTGAATAGAAGTTTATCCTTCCCTCTTCTTTAATATTTGCAACTTTGGCCCTTGTGTATTTGCAATTTTGACAATTAATTTTGCACTTTTGCACTTGGGCTTGAATATGGGCTTTTTGGCTTCTTTTAGGCTTATTTATTATTAAAATAAGAACTCAAGGCCTGCACACAATAAATCATAAAATATTAGTAAATGTGCAGAATTATATTAATAAATATGAAAATGTGATGGTAAATGTCATGATAAAAATGCACTTTTCACTACCATCAATGTGGTCAAGACAAAAGATACTCATGAACTGACAAAGGGGATCTTGCAAGCCGGACAAAAGGGGGCAGACTAGGGATGATTTACAGCTGGTCCTCCTGCTCTATAAGAAAAGCTTGATCCTCCTCAGAAGGTTCACTACGCTTCATGCTCCGGGATCTGGACATGCAGGTTCAGGGTTATTAGGAAGCAATCTGGAGTATGTAAAATGAGATTAAGTGGCGTGCACAAGTAATCACACGTGTACATGATCAAAATAACCTGATCAATCATGCAAATGAAAGCCAGTAAATGAGAAAATCAGGAATGTAATCACAGCAGCGCTGAAATGATAACACACAGAGGCGAGCAAGATAACTTAATTATACAATAATTATAATTAGTATTACCTATTATTTTAATCATTCCCTTCTAGTGTCTCATATTACTGGCGGTCCGTACTTGAGTCCTCACTCTAATAGAATTCATCCGAACTTTGATATGCAGATACCATTATTCGAATGAGGAATTGACTAAATAATACCTGCTCCTGATATTATCATAGTTTGGTTAATTAAGTTGCATTGCGAACAAGGTAATGTGTCGTGCCATAAGTCATATAAGTATAGATTAATCATAACAAGGCTAAGTAACAGGAAGTATCAGTGTTAAATCCAGTAGCATGTAATCAATTTATTATTATATTATTACTCATCTGACCCGTATGTCTAGGTATGAGTCCCGATGTCCTAGTACACATACATTCACAACAGTAAGCTGGGTTGGTTATTAAAAACTTATAGGAAAATCAATGAACCATGTTTAAAACGGACCCCATTCATAACCTCAAGTGCATTCGATACTGAGCCGAAACCGACCGTTAAGTTGTAAGAGTCTAATTTTTATGCCTGGAAAGAATGAAATTTGGAGAACGGGTGCCAGTACACCCCACCAAAACACCTGGTGGACCTCAGAAGAATCAAAGTTTTAGTTGCACAACATTTGACCATTATAAACCTGTACATATATTGATTCCATCAGTTCCCCCAATCCCGGTGTAAGTTGTCCACTTATTATAGATTAAGTCCATGAAGATTAGTTTACGAGGGGTTAACATGATTATTAACAGAATAAATATACTAGATACATGGGTATAGGATTTCTTAATGTTGGCCCAAAGGCCTTCCACCCTAGTTTTGATGATGATTAACTCATGTAGTTATGTTTACTAATTATTTTGTGATTTTAGTTACAGATCATTGATCAAGATATTAGTTGGTGATTGCTTCAAAAAGAAGAGTTTAGAAGCCTTCACATAGTGATTCCAGGGCTCAACCTTCAAGATCACACCTTGCCTAGCCCATGGATGGAGTTTTGGATCGGGTCTACTTGAAGATGGAGATCGTCAAGAAGACTTAGGTATCCATATTTTAGTTTAGTGTGTTTAGATCCATTTGTAAAGCTTAGTATAGTTGATATGCTCAAGTGCACACACACACAAGTTTTATGTTTGGACATTGGTTTTTCGGTTTTTGTTTAACCGATATGTGTTTTCATGAATAGATTGATCAAAACAAGTTTACATGTTTATATGTATATAGATGTATTCTAGTTATACATTCATACTTAAACTTCCTATACAAACTTATTTTGACTTTCCTATTCATGTATTGAAAAATCAAAGTTTGATAAAAATACATGCTTTGGTTTTTGATAAAATTTGCAAGACACAAATGATTTGAATATGTTGATATATGTCTTGAAATTTTTATCACAAGTTTGTGTTTCAATACAAAATGTTAAAACAAGTTTTATGGAATTTTAAGAGAGATAAAAGATTTTTATAAAATATTTTTACCCAGTGTTTCTGACCCAGGTTTGTGCTGACAGCCAGGTCGGTCGACCGTATGGGTCGACCGCACCAAGGGCCGATCGACCCATGAGGTCGACCGACGTGCACAGACTTGTGCACGTCTGGCAGACACAAGCTCGGTCGACTGTCCGGGTCGACCGGGTCTGAGAGCTCTGCTCTCTGTATATTTTGGTCGACCGAGCGGTCGACCCGGTTTGCCCAACGGTCACATTTTTGACCGTTGGCGGTCGACCGGGCGGCCGACCGCCAAGCCTGTCAGGCTGCCACATCAGCCTAACGGCTAGTTTTGTTTGGGGCTATAAATACCCCAACTCTTGGGCTGTTTTGACAAGATTTTAAAGAAGAAAAATTTCAGTATTTCTCTAGTGTTTAAACAAGTTTCAAATAGTTTTTGTGCTAAAAAGTTTTCATCTTTATTGTTTTGGGTTTTTGAAAAATCAAAGAGAACTAGGTTTTTGGGATATTGTATTGGTTTTCATTTTCTATCATTTACAAGACATTTCCCAAGTAGTTTTTCTTTGTTGCTTGTTTTCAAAAACACCTTGATTCCACACTTGAGCTATCTTCTATCCTAATCTATTTAGGATCTTGTTTTTTTTGGAAGAGAAAAGAGAGATTGTGTTTGTGGTCTTTGGAACCACTTGTTGTAAACACCCTTGTTCTTTTTGTATCCCTCTTTGGTAGAGGTGATCGGGTGATTGGTTTGCTCCCTCTAGTGAGAGGTGGAGTTTTGGTTTGTAACCCTCTTCGGTAGAGGTGTTGTTGTTGTATTGGCTATGGGCCTACCCCTCGGTGTGAGGCGGTGTTTGAGAGAGGAGTTCGGTACTCCCTTGTTGTAACAAATCCTCTTCGTAGAGGTTCCCTCGGTGGGAGATAGTGGATTGGAAATCCTTCTCGGTAAAGGCGGGGATGTAGAGCTGGGTGCTCGAACCTCGAAACATATCTTTGCCTTTGCGTTTGATCCATTGTCTCTCAACTCTCTCTCTCATTTATTTGTGCAAAGCATCATTCATTTCATCATATCATATTTGCTTGTATTGCCTTGCATTATTTCACATTGCTTATCATCCTTATATGCTTGGCTTGTTTGTGTGTGCCTCACTTGTACTTAACCACAAGAGCTTCACATAGCACCTCAACCCATTCAAGGGGAATCAAGAGGAGTTAGTCCAGAGCCCTTCACGGGGAATTCAGCTACACTTGTTGGTTGTATTAAGTGTGATTGAAAATTTGCATTAGCTTCCGCATTTAGAGCATTTAGTTTCTAGATTAGCTAGTATACCTATTCACCCCCCTCTTAGGTGTGATTTTCAATTGGTATCAGAGCCAACGCTCCTGATACTTAGGCTTAACATCCTAGGAGTAAGATCCATTTGTTTGCTGATCTACATTTACATTTGCTTGTTTGCACACTCATATAGTTTACCATGGACTTCATGACCCCACCTATATTTGACCCTTCCAACATCATTGTTTGGAAGATTAGGATGACCGTTTATTTACAAACCCTAGGACATAAGTTTACCTTGCCATTACTAGGAATCCTACCTTAGTGATAGCAAGCATATAGGGCCAATACACAAGCCCTAGAGGCCATTAGAAGCACATTATCTAAAGATTATCTTATGAGTGTTTCTAACCTTGATTCCGCTTTTGCAGTCTGGAACAAGTTGACAACAACTACCACCTCCAAGCTTCCAACGCCTATCCAACAAGAAGAGGAATCTAGTGGAGACTCTGAGTCACAATGCTTAATGGTCCAAGGGAATGACTCCCTTGAGGTACTTTCGGAACCCCACTTAGATTGTAATGATAGTGCTAGTTCTTCATGTGATGATAATATTGATCCCCATGCTTTAAATGAAGAACTATCTATTGTGTATGAAAAATTAATAGAATATAATTTGTTGAAAAAGAAGACCTTTGCTTTACATAAAGAAAATGAAAAATTCTCTTCTAAATTTGACAATGTTTTGCAAGAGAAAGAGGAGATTTCTAATGAGAGGGATTCATTAAAATCTCAACTTGATCTTGTCCTAAAAGAAAATGAGTTTTTGAAAAACAATAATGAATGTGAAACTCTTTTGAAGAAAAATGAAAATTTGTCTTCAAAAGTTGATTTTGTTTTAAAAGAAAATAATTCTTTAAAAAGAGAAATTGATTTTATTTCAAAAGAATTAGAAATTTGTTTAAATAAAAATAAATCTTTGAAAAATGATATTGTTTCTCATGTTTGCCATGCTAGGGTAGTTTCACCTAGATCACCCTTTGCATGCACTTCTTCTTCTAAGACTAATGATGATATTTGTTTGTTGAAGAAGAAAGTGGATTGTTTGGGCTCCACTATGAGCCAATGTCCATGAACCACTCACGTTTGGAAACCTTAGTTCGAAAGAAACAAGTCCATCCTTTATGCATGCGCACCCTCCCACGGCATACACATGCTCCTCACGGACACCATCACACTATGTATGCTCATGTGTACACATGTACACATTGTGGACGTAAGGGCCACCTTGTTAAATTTTGCTTTGATAGATTACATAATGTAAATTTAGTAAAGAATTTTGTTTGGGTTAGAGAAGGGACTAACCCCCATGGACCCAAAAGAGTATGGGTACCAAAGACCACCCCTCCTATTTTTGATGTAGGTGTGGGCTCTCACATGACGTGAGAGTAGCCGTACCTTAGAGTGGATGCGTTCCGTACTTAAAGGAGATTATTTGGATACATCACTTTCAAGGGATGTTTGGTGGAGAGGACCACCTTGTTTTGGAGACATGGAGAGTTACCTCATAGGTTTTGGTAACGATTCCTAACTCCTTATTTTGTTTACATGCTTTCATATTCATTGTTTATAGCATGTTTTATTGTTTACTGATTAGTATGAAAATGCCATGTTAATAAGATTCTTGACATACATGTATAGTATTTGAGACACCCATGTTTAAATATGGATTATTATTTTGTATTTGACTAGCTATCATGTACATCATAAATCTAATAACATGTGAATATTCATAATAATCATGTTTATATTTTTCATGTTGATTTATATCCCGTTTTATGCTTAATGATTTGATTACTTGTTTAGATGTTAGTTTCATTAAGACTAGGATTTATACTTGTGCATATAGTGGGCCACAAATAATCTATATATGTTTGAGCTTGAATGCGTATTTGAACCCATTAGATGTGCTAGTATAGTCTAGTTTTGATGATTCATACATTTTAAACTTGTATTCCTATTTGTGGATTTGTTTTATGAGTTTTCATTTCATGTATATGTTTATTTTGGCAAACTTTAAGATATACATGTATACCCTTTGAGTCATTTGCCTTTCATGCAAATCTATATATTTGGACTCAATTGTGTTTAGGGATATGTATGTATACTTATTGCATTGACAATTCATACATATACCTTGAACTGAAAATTGTTTTGGTGAAATTTAGTTTTTCTTGTTTCCATGTGTTTTTATTTAACTTCATGTATATGTTTTATTTTAATCCAAATTATTTTATATATATACATCCTTTTGAGCCACGTGCCTTCATGCATATATCTTTGTGGACTCGTTGTGTTTGGATATGTATGTATACTTTAATTTGTATAAGACATACATATATCTTGAAGATTAATAAGTTTTATGATTTTCATGTTTTTCTTATTTCCAGGAATATTGAGCTAAATTGTATATTTTCATGATCATGTTCTTCACATTGTATTTGTACACTCACATTTCTTATTTACTCATGTTTTATTTTCATGAGTCATATTTATGCTTCATTGACTTGAGTGTTGACTATCATGTGGATTTCATATTTTATGAAAACTATTTTGTTTTATTCCTTACTTGAAGGATTTCGCACTAGTTTACAAGTTTTTCCATTTAACTAGTTCGTATTCTTCATTTGGTAGAGTTTTTCAAACAAAATTTATTTTCAATTTATTTTTGATAACCCCTATCTTCAATGGGAGGATGGATGGGAGATCATGTTCATGAATGCTTTAAAATGAAAATCATTTAAAACTTGAACCATGATTGGGAGGTATATTATGATGTATACACTTGATCTTATTGTTATTTCAATTGGTATCATTGAATTCTTTCAATTGGTATCAATCTTGACATTTCTTATATACTCATATATGTTTGTATGTATGTATGCGTTCTATTCCAAATATTCAATTTCAATGGTATCTATCTTTCATACATATATATGTTTTATTTGTGCTTATTATATCTCTGTATCTTTAAGCACAAAATCTTGTTTATGCTAGTGCTTGAGCTTTAATTTTGTTTCAATTGATTACTTTTAAATTGGTATCAAGCCTAAGCATTGTTTTAGTTTGTGTTTCATAAGGGGGAGAAAATTTGATTTTGTCTTTCAATTGGTATTTGTACTCCCATACTTTATGATTGAAAATTTAAATTTGGTATCATATGTTCAAAATGAAAAATATTTACAATTGGTATCAAATTTTTTGTTTAGACATTCAAATTTATTTTGTTTAATTTCAATTGGTATCAAGATGCTATTCTTTGACGTATTTTCAATTGAGATCTTAATTGATAGTCACCCCTATTTGTTTTTGTTTTTGTTTTAGACAAAAGGGAGAATATTGTTTTATTGCTTTTAACCCCTAATTGATTCATTATTTCGAACAAAAGGGGGAGAAAAATTTATTGATTTGGTTGATTGTTTCTTTGTAATAAAAGGGAGAGAAGATTTTGTTTTGTTTTGATTTTTACCCCTTTGTTGATGATTGACAAAAGGGGGAGAAAGATCTTGAGTTTATATATGCATGTTTATGTTTGCATATATTAAGTTTAATTATTAGTTTAATTTAGTTTAATTTTAATTGGTATCTAGAGCATGTTTTTGTAATTGGTATCTAGAGCATGTTTTGTTTTTGAACATTTCATTGGTATCTAGAACCTTTTATTGTTTTGCATAGATATGCATCCATGTTTAATATTCATTGCATATTATGTTTATTTATTTATGCATGAGTTAAGGGGGAGCTTCTTTGAAGCTTAACTTTAATCCATGCATATATAACTCCATGAGTTTTGTCATCATCAAAAAGGGGAGATTGTTGCCCAAAGGCCTTCCACCCTAGTTTTGATGATGATTAACTCATATAGTTTATGTTTACTAATTATCTTGTGATTTAGTTACAGATCATTGATCAAGATATTAGTTGGTGATTGCTTCAAA